>VXAX01007965.1:2443788-2598398 GCA_013399835.1 Leptocoma aspasia
GGACGGAAAGGGCGGGAGATCGCGGGGCGTCGCCTCCGGGAGCTCGGTGACGTCGTGCTGCTGTCCCGCCGCAGGGAATCAGTGAGTCACAGAACGCGTCAGGTTGGCAGGGACCACGGTGATTTCTGGTCCGAGCTCTCTGCTCAGGCAGGGTCGTCCTAGAGCACACGGCAAAGGATTGCACGGAGACACTTGAATGTTTCCAGTGACGGATACTCCACAGCCTCTCTGGGCAGTCTGTTCCAGTGCTCAGTCACTCGCACAGTAAAGAAGTTCATCCTCATGTTCAGGTGGAACTTCCCGTGCATCAGTCTCTGCTCGTTGTCTCATTGCTCAGCACGACCGAGCGGAGCCTGGCTCCAACATCTTGGCACCCTCCTTTCAGATACTGATAGACATTGATGAGGTCCCCTTTCAGGCATCTCTTCTCAAGACCAAGCAGGCCCAGTTCCCTCAGCCTTTCCTTGTAATAGAGTTGCTCCAGTCCTCTCATCCCCGTCTCCTGGACCCATTCCAGGAGCTCCACGTCTCTCTTGTACTGAGGAGCCCAGCACTGGACACAGCACTCCAGATACGGCCTCACCAGGGCTGAGCAGAGGGGCAGGATAACTTCCCCTGATTGCTGGGATTACTCTTCCTATTGCACTTTAGGATACCATTGGCCTTTCTGGCCACAAGGGTGCTGGTGGCTCATGGACAGCTCGCTGTACACCAGCATCGCCAGGTCCTTCTTTGTAGAGCTGTTTCCCAGCAGATCAGCCCCCAGCCTGGGGTTATTCTTCCCCAGCTGCAGGACCTTGCTTTGCCCTTGTTGAATTTCAGAAGGTTCTTCTCTGCCCATCTCTCCAACCCATTGAGGCTTTATTAGATTTAATAAAACTTAATTTGTGTTCCCTTTGATCACAGGGGATATCGTAGGTTTGTAATGTGCATGGCGAGAGGCTTTGAGCATTACCCTGCTCATTGGTGGAGGGCTCTGCGCCTCAGGGTGCAGCAGCCAGCTGTTTGAGCAGCCAGCTGTTTGGGGTGCAGCAGCCAGCTGTTTGGGGTGCAGCTGCGGGAGTGGCTGGCCAGGTCAAGTATCTCCTTCTACTGTGCCTTGGCTGTTCCCAGGGAATGCCAATGCTTTACAAGAGGAAGGAAGGAAGGAAGGAAGGAAGGAAGGAAGGAAGGAAGGATGGAAGGATGGATCTTGACTGCCTCAAGAAAGAATTGCAGGCAGGGGTAGAGAATTATTCAAGCTGACTGAAAACTCAGAAGGGCCGTAAGTGAAGATGAAATTGTCCTGAGTTGACAGATAAAAGAAAACATGCTTTCCAGTGTGGAGTGCACTCCTGTAAATGTCCTCAGACCTCAGCTATGTGGATTAGGTGTGTACAGCTTGTTACAGGTTCTGGAGGGCCTTTTGGATGTCTTCTTGAAATAGGCATGGTTTTCCTGCCTTTTTATCACCTGTAAACGGGTTTGTATGAACTTCAGTAACATTGGTGTCTGCTTTCCATGCATAAACAAATAAATGTATTTGCTTTCATCTTGACTTGTCTTAATGGTGATTTCACCGTAAATCTGTAGTAGGATTGTTAGCTAAAAGTTACAATATCTGATGGGGATTGGGGAGAGAATGTAAACCACAGGATATGGAAAATTGTTTTCTTACTCCTGCTGGTTTTTGCATCTGTAGATGCAGGGAGCGGGTTGTTATATAAAAACTGCCTAATTGTCTTTGAGAAAGAGCGAGGCGTATGAAATTTGCCTAAGACCTGAAAAACAGTTGTCAAATTACCTTTGGAGTACCAGTGATGAACATCAGATTCCATTAGAGCTGCCTTGGAAAGGGAAGGCAGGGAAGGCAGGAACAACCTGATCCAGTTCATTAGAGCAAGCCAAGTGAGAGTGTCTCTCTATGTGTGTATGTGTGTGTGTTTCAGTTCCTGTGTGTATAATGATCAATAAATTTAGTTCTGTAATGTTCTAGGAATACATTTGAATACATTTCTGTATTCAAAGCATAGAAGGGAGCATCTATACCAGGTTCAGAAGAACCTGCTGGTAAACTCAACAGATTAATGCTGTTCCAGTTCAAATCTTGACAGTTTGAGGAAAGCAGATTAAAAACTTCACCTAGGTAAAAAGCAGTTAAGATATTGGAAAGAGTCCCAAGCAAACAAAGTTGTCACAAATGCGATGTGATCAGAGTCTGCCACATCAGGTGCTCGTTCTCACTCGGGACAAGTTTGAAGTGTGGGAAGCAGCCAGAAACTATGCCAAAGAAGCAGGTATCAGCACAAAAGATGGTCTGAACAAGTACCTGAGGAGAGCTCAAATAGATAATCCACAAAGCAGACAGCAGCAATGTTGGTATTGCTGGATATTGCCCAATTCCTGGAGTCTTACTCCAGGAGTTTTCCTCCTGGAGAGTAAAAAACAACAACAAAAAACTACAAAACAAAACAAAACAAAACAAAAAGACAGGAGAAAGTACGATAGCAAAAACCAGAAGAATTACCTTGACCTCTTCTAAACAGTTAAGGGCCAAGACGTGTGTTGAACTGTAGTTTACCCAATGAAATTTTATAGATATTTTAAAACTTGGACAGACCCTGAAATTTAAAATTCAAGTTTTCAGAAAGTAATATTAATAATAGTATTAATAAATACTAACCTTTATTTTAGTATTTATTAAACTTCACAACTCTGCATACAAATGGATTATAAAGAGAGGGAGAACTAGAAAACTCTTTAGTATACCTGAGGAATGCTATAATGTTTCTTATAGAGTAGTAGGAGGTGTGAAATGACAAACAAAATGAGGAAAGGCGTGTCAGGTTCTTGTAAAATACTTTCTGATGCTGACTTACAGGGGAAGGGTTTGACATGTATATGTTTGAACATTCAGAAGCAAAGAATGAGATGAAGGTAAAGAGAGATACAGAAAAGAAGATACAGCAAAATAAATTCAAACATATTTGTGAAGCACAAGAACAGGTCAGCCCTGTCATATGAGGAGATCTACCATAAGTTTGAAGTGACTGTTGATGATCCATATGGATTCCATATTCTCTACATATCACAAAAGAGTGCAACCGTGATAGCCTCAGAGGCCAGAGAAGAGTTAGGAAGTGCATGAGGGCAGATTTCCAGCAAAAGTCAAGAGGACAGAGCGAGCTGATGTCAGTGGGAAGCTATGCTCTAGCGGGGGCTGTCTGAAGCTATCTTGGCAGAGCAAGCTATCTGTGAAGAGCAGGCAGTGTCTGACAATTGCTCTGGCCAAAATGTGGGGTGAGGCAAAGAATTACAATCCTGTCAGTAATGACTACCAGTAGTGGACTATAGTTTTCACTAATTGTTCATCTGTTCATCAGTTTCTTGTGCTCGGAGCTCAGAAAGGGCATAGTGGTCAGTTCCCCTGCCTAAAGCATGGGTGTGGGATGCCTGCAACTATAAAGGGTGCTGAGAGAGGTGCTACTCTTTCAGTTCTACTCCAAGAAACCCTGACCTGTGGCTTCTTACTGGTTTTCTGTGTTGGTAAGGCAGAGCTGGGAGGTGATACAACCGTGTCTAGCCACAAGCTGAGGGGTCTACTAGACTGGGGAGTCTGGGAATCTGGAAAGTAGCTATCAACCACTAAAGAGATCCAGAATTCTTGGGTGGGAACTTTCTGAAGCCATTGAGATGGTTAATAAGCTTAATGACAAGGCAGGAAAGTTTCACATGCTGGTAATACCATTGGTTCTACACACTGCAGACTTGAAAAGCTTTTGTTGTAGAGAAGCTTTGAGCATCCTGTAGAGCTGCAAAGAGGCATCCCATACTTCCCTCCTCCCAGATCTTCTCACTGAAGTCAGATATTCCTTGGAGGACATCAAACTGAGGAACTGACATGAAATTTTGCTACCCCCAGAAAGCAGAATGCAGAGGGACTTGTATATTTGTCTAGGAGTATTTTCTGAACAAATACACCTGTTAAAAAAATCACTCTAACCTCACCAGAGACCACCAGACAGTGCAGAATAATGAAGTGTAAAGGGCTGTGATAAACTGTGGAGATAAGTGATTTCTTGAACAGGGCTCTGTCCCAGGTCATTTTACCAAAGAGAGATACAGTGGAAGAAGTAGGAGACAAGGCTTTTGTGTGGATTACAGATAATACTACACTGAAGCTGTGCCTGCTGTGTCAGAAGACAAGGCAGATAATTTGCTGAGCAGCCTGAGCAATGCTAAGTTCTACAACCTGCCAAGCTTCACAAAGCTGCACATGCACTTAAAGAAATAGTAGTTTGCATGCATCATGAATGTAGGCCTTTGAGTTCCAGACAATACTGTGATTTTGTTAATTTAGGAATCAAATTTCTGACACTTATAAACCCAGTGTTCGTAGAACTGCATAAATTGATGTATTGATAACACAGAGGCTAAGAAGAGTGCAAAACCTGTGGGGTTTGTATTGAAAAAATGGATAAAATATGAAAAAATAATTTAGTTTTAGTCAATAACAGCAAGAAGTGATAGGGAGGGATGTAACTGCTCTCTGAGAGACTGATGTAAAGACACAGGGGATTATCTTGTACAAAAAAAATTGACCATTCATACAGTTTCTTTCTTAGACTAGAATTCAATGTTGTAGAATTCAATTATTATTGAAGATTTGTAGATGGCTTCAGTGGTATTGTTGCTTTTATTAAGGCAGTTCATCAAAAATGTCCGTCTGACAAGGTGATCTGAACATAGACTTTGAGCAGATTAAAGAACCTTTCTGACCCTCCCTGTGTTAGCCTGGAAAGGAACAAGAAAATACATGAATAATCCTGTCAGTGCTTTAGATGCAGGTCTATGGAGGATGCTTTTCTTGACATGGAAAGTGAGCATTGCCTTTAAAAGCAAGATATGAACAGAATTACTCCAGAATGAGTACATTGCCACTGTGTGGGCTATTAGTGAAATACCATTTCCTCACTTACAAATTCAGTGTCTGCAGGGAATAAATAGCAGTGACATTTTTGTCAATGTCTCATAATATTCATGGTAAATGTCCTTTATCCCTAAAGGGAAAAACTTGACAACATTAAAATGAATTCAGTATGAAAGAATGTAGTTTTGAATGAGTGAATGTTGGCAGTCTGGTTACATATTTATTTCTTTGGTAAGTCCCTCTGCTCCAAGCATGTTGCCAAGCTGTGAGGAAATAGGCAGATTCTCAACCATTTTCAGAACTTTCTATTAGTTACTCAATAACATTTTATATTGTACAGCATGTTTTATGAGCACACAGAATGATAGTAAAGTAATATTTTTTCTAAAGCAATGAACAAGATGCTGTGGAATACCTGCTGAGCTCCCACAAAAATTTTTGCTGCTCCTACTGAAAAAATTGAAAGCTGTCTGCTGTATTAAGATGGTAAAAGCCTCTTTGCTCTCAACTGGTTTGACATTTCATCAGGTATTATTCAGAAATAATGTAAAATCATGGAAACCACTGTGGAAATGCCATACTGCTATATCTAGGTCATCTTGAGAGAATTCAAGGTTCCTGCTCCCTCCAGAGCTGATTCTGCCTTAGTGTTGCGTAACTTCCTTTCTCCTTCCAGCTTCCATATGTGTGGGAGAAAAGAGATGGCCAAATAGTCACAATTCAACAATTCCTTTTGCTATACTTGTAGGAAAATAGCCCTTTCAGTGGGAATCAAATTTTCAATTGTTTGTGCATTAGACAGAGCATCAATTGATTTGGCATATTAGTTGGCTTATAATTGGCAAATCCACTGAAAGGAAGCATAGTCTGAAAACACATAATTATAATGAAGTACATTTCCAAATTACAAAGACTGATGTGCCCAAACATGAGTTGAATGGCAAATTTCATTTATTATATGGTTTAACTCATAAATCACTTGCTAAAAATTTGCATATAACATCCTGCATTTGTGACACCTTTATAAAAGCTTACCTACTGTTAACCTGTTTTAACATACTTTCAGAAAGAACACTTTCAGATCTTTAGATTAAAGAAAAGCTTAATTGCAAATTTAATAGGGACAGTTTTAATAAGAGACTAAGAAAAACATGAAAATGTGACTCATTGTAAAGGAACTGTTAAATTATCCATTGGAAATAAAAAAGACATTAAATTCAATCAGTCATAATCTTTGGTAAGTAAAAGGAAGGACATATGGAGACAAGATAGGTAGAAAATTAGGTTTGATCTGGTAAAAGAATAGTGTAGCAAAACCACCAATGTAGTTTAGGATTGCTCGACAGAAGCATGGCTCCCCAGCATGGGGAGATGCTCATTGCTATGTGAACATCACCTCTTGTGATCAGAGAAAGTGGCAAGCACAAGTGCAGATTACAAGTTGTGCATGTGGCATTTCCCTTCCCTTTGATGAAAACTGAATGTGCTTATCACAGGAAAGGCTCTAACCTAAAATTTGGAGTCTGGGAGGATGCATTCAAAAGGAAAAGCTAGAAGTGATAATCAGCAATTACCATGATAGATTCTACAAACACAAATTACACTGTTGAGAGTTATATTAAATATTGCATATCTTTACAAATGGGCTAAATTAAGGGGAAAAAATCCTTTGGCTATGTTTTTGGAAAATTTTCCTTGAACTTCCCTGATCATAGGAGGTCACATGTAAGTAATTGCAGACATGTAAAAAGATTTCCAAAAAATGTCTTTGCACAGGAAACAAGTATTTTCCAAATTCTAAGTGCTTAGCTTTGTAAATTTAAATATTTTTTCAATGCTATTATTAAAAAAAAAAAAGAAAAAAGGTAATAAAAACATCTATCATATAGGATTAAGCCAGAACATTGCAAATGTATGGTCTTCCCTCTGGCCACCTTTCCAGAGACTGAGTATTTGAACCTGTCTTTCTGTACTTCTCAGGTACTACAGACTGGTTCCAGCTGTTAACCTGGGCAAAGCCTGCTCAGATGTGGTCCTGCAGAATAAAAATCCAACTCAACAGTGGCCCACAGGATTCTCATTTTAGTCAACATTTTCCTGAAATGTTCTTGGAGAAGTTAATAACAATTCTCTATTCAGCATGTATAAACTGTGATTTTTTTTTTTGAAGGTTGAGCAATATTTTGAGAGTGTGCTGACTTAAAGTTACTTCTTCCACGGACATTTTACGTCATCAAAATATTCCTCAGTTCAAATTTCAAGGCCTTTCAACCAGGCATGTCTCAAAGAAAAGCTTGTAAAAATTTCTTGATGTGAGCAAATGAAAATACTGTCCTTTAGTCCCATTCTTGGAAATGCCTGATGGCTCTGCATGAAATCAAACTAGAAGTGTTTGATACAAACATGGCAAGTTTTAGTCCAGGTTGTAGAGTTCAATAAAACTCAAACAGTAGTTGGGGTACCAGCTGAGTTTATATCATGCTTTAATTACCTTCTTATAAGTTACGTAGTTTTCTCATCTCAAATAATTGTGATATCTTCCAGCTATTAAACTGCATCTTGACTGTAGCTCCTGGGGTCTCTTAGACATGGAGTACAAAGTGGCATTGATTCTACTCACTTGTTTTTCATTATCCTGTGGAAACTGAAAGTTGTTCCCTAAGAAGAATGAAGGTCAAATTGTTTAATTAAAAGAAGATTTGATTTTTTTTTTAATAGGGATGGAGACTGAGAACAGTCTGCAAGATATATTGAGCTCTAAAGAGTTTCAGTTTAATCTAGTTTAATTTAGTTTTAATTGCCCTGAATACCATACTTATCTTAGAAGTCTAGGAAGTCCTTTGTTTTTATTTTTGTCTCTTCCAGCTTTCTAACATTACATTTCTCTAGCTGTCTTCCATCAAATAAATCTTACATAAGCTATCTGTAATTCAGGTATATCTGTTCTTTGTGCTCTCACTGAATTTATTTGTTTGGAGCCTGTGATTCTTTTCTATGCCAAAGATAAGGTGGAGAGGTCATTGAGAGCAGCCCTGCAGAGAAAGATTTGGGGTTGGTGGTTGATGAAAAACTCACCATAAACTGGCAGTGTGAGCCCACAGCCCAGAAATATAATTAAATCCTGGGCTGCATCAACAACAACGTGGCCAGTGGGTCACAGGAGGTGATTCTGCCCCTCTGCTATGCTCTTGTGAGACTCCCCCTGGAGCACTGCATCCAGCTCTGGTACCACCAACATAGGGAGGACATGGAACTGGTGGAGCAAGTCCAGAGAGGGCCACAAAGTGGGTAAGAGGACTGGAGCATCTCCCCTGTTGAAGACAGTCTGAGGAAGTCGGGGCTGTTCAGCCTGGAGAAGAGAAGGTTGTGTGGAGACCTCGGAGCAGCCTTCCAGTGTCTGAAGGGGGCCTGCAGGGAAACCTGAGAGGGACTCTTTGTCAGGATTGTAGTGATAGGGCAAGGAGTAATGGCTGCAGATGGAAAGAGGGGAAATTTAGGTTAGATATTAGAAAGATTAATTTTACTGTGATGATGGTGAGATGATGGAGCAGGCTGCCCAGGAAGATTTTGAATGCCCCAACCCTTGCAATATTCAAAGCCAGGCTGGATTAGGCCTTGAGAAGCCTGATCTAGTGGGAGGTGTGCCTGTCCATGGCAGGGGAGGCTGGGACTAGATGATCTCTAAAGTCTATTTCAATCCCTTAACTTCTATGATTCTATGTGCTTAACACATAGATTCTATGATTCTATATCAAAATTTGAACAATATATTGTTAGATCATGTATGGTATTGAGGAAGAAATGCGTTCTAATTGGGCCAAGGAAATTCTCCATCCTTTATTGGATGCTGAGGGGAATATTGTAACCAAGGAAGAGGAAAAGGCTGAGGTACTTAATACCTTCTTTGCCTCAGTCTTTAACAGAAGGACTGGTTTTCCTCAGGACAACCAGCCCTTGAGCTGGTAGTCAGGGACAGGGAGCAGAACAGAGCCCCTGCCATCCAGGAGGAAGCAGTTAGTGACCTGCTGTGCCACTGAGACACTCACAGCTCTGTGGGGCTGATGGGATCCATCCGAGGTACTGAGGGAGCTGCTGGAAGAGCTCACCAAGCCACTCTCAACCATTTATCACCAGTCCTGGTTAACTGAGGCGGTCCCAGGTGACTGGAGGTTGGCCAATGTGATCCCTGGATAAAAAAAGGGTCGGAAGGAGGATCTGGGGAACTATAGGCCAATCAGCCTGACCTCAGTGCCTGGGAAGGTTATGGAACAGATCATCTGGAGTGTGATCACACGGCATACACAGCACAACCAGAGCATCAGGCCCAGCCAACACGGGTTTAGGAAAGGCAGGTCCTGCTTGACCAACCTGGTCTCCTTTTATGACCAGGTGACCCACCTAGTGGGTGAGGGAAAGGTTGTGGATATTACCTGGACTGTAGTAAAGCCTTTGACACTGTCTCCAACAGTGTTTTCCTGGAAAAGCTGGCAGCCCACAGCTTGGACAGGTGCACTCTTTGCTGGGTTAGGAATTGTCTGGATGGGCAGGCCCCGAGAATGGTGGTGAATGGAGTTAGAGCCATCTGGCAGGTGGTCACCAGTGGAGTTCCCCAGGGCTCAGTATTGGGCTGGTAAAGATACTTAATATCTTTATTGATGAAGGATGAGGGGATAGAGTGTATCCTCAGTAAGTTTGCAGATGACACCAAGTCAGGCAGGAATACCTATGTGTGGGAGGGTAGGAAGACTCTGCAGAGGGATCTGGACAGACTAAATGGATGGGCTGAGGTCAGAGGTATGAGGTTCAATAAGGTGAAGTGCTGGGTCCTGTACTTGAGTCACAACAACCCCATACAGTGCTACAGGCTGGGACAGAGTGGCTGGAAAACTGCCAGGTGGAAAAGGACCTGGATGTGCTGATCAACGGCCACTGAACATGAGCCAGTGTGTGCTCAAGAAGGCAAACGTCATCCTGGCTTGTATCAAAACTCGTGTGGCCAGCAGGACCAGGGCAATGATTGTCCTCATGTAGTTGGCACAGGTGAGGCCACACCTCGAGCTCTGTGTCCAGTTCTGGGCCCCTCACTACAAGAAGGACATTGAGGAGCTGGAGCATGTCCAGAGAAGGGCAATAGAGCTGAGGAAGGATCCTGAGAGGAAGTCTTATGAGGAGCAGCTGAGNGGTTGGCCAATGTGATCCCTGGATAAAAAAAGGGTCGGAAGGAGGATCTGGGGAACTATAGGCCAATCAGCCTGACCTCAGTGCCTGGGAAGGTTATGGAACAGATCATCTGGAGTGTGATCACACGGCATACACAGCACAACCAGAGCATCAGGCCCAGCCAACACGGGTTTAGGAAAGGCAGGTCCTGCTTGACCAACCTGGTCTCCTTTTATGACCAGGTGACCCACCTAGTGGGTGAGGGAAAGGTTGTGGATATTACCTGGACTGTAGTAAAGCCTTTGACACTGTCTCCAACAGTGTTTTCCTGGAAAAGCTGGCAGCCCACAGCTTGGACAGGTGCACTCTTTGCTGGGTTAGGAATTGTCTGGATGGGCAGGCCCCGAGAATGGTGGTGAATGGAGTTAGAGCCATCTGGCAGGTGGTCACCAGTGGAGTTCCCCAGGGCTCAGTATTGGGCTGGTAAAGATACTTAATATCTTTATTGATGAAGGATGAGGGGATAGAGTGTATCCTCAGTAAGTTTGCAGATGACACCAAGTCAGGCAGGAATACCTATGTGTGGGAGGGTAGGAAGACTCTGCAGAGGGATCTGGACAGACTAAATGGATGGGCTGAGGTCAGAGGTATGAGGTTCAATAAGGTGAAGTGCTGGGTCCTGTACTTGAGTCACAACAACCCCATACAGTGCTACAGGCTGGGACAGAGTGGCTGGAAAACTGCCAGGTGGAAAAGGACCTGGATGTGCTGATCAACGGCCACTGAACATGAGCCAGTGTGTGCTCAAGAAGGCAAACGTCATCCTGGCTTGTATCAAAACTCGTGTGGCCAGCAGGACCAGGGCAATGATTGTCCTCATGTAGTTGGCACAGGTGAGGCCACACCTCGAGCTCTGTGTCCAGTTCTGGGCCCCTCACTACAAGAAGGACATTGAGGAGCTGGAGCATGTCCAGAGAAGGGCAATAGAGCTGAGGAAGGATCCTGAGAGGAAGTCTTATGAGGAGCAGCTGAGGGAGCTGGGGGTGTTTATCCTGGAGGAAAAGAGGCTCAGGGGAGACCTGATCCCTCTCTACAACTGCCTGAAAGGAGAGTGCAGCCAGGTGGGGTCAGCCTCTTCTCCCAGGCGGCAAGTGACAGGACAAGAGGATATGGCCTCAGCCTGTGCCAGGGGAGGTTCAGGTTGGACATCAGGTAGATTTTCTTCACTGAAAGGGTGGTCAGGCATTGAAATGGCCTGCCCAGGCAGATGGTGGAGTTACCATCCCTGGAANCTGGAAAAGCTGGCAGCCCACAGCTTGGACAGGTGCACTCTTTGCTGGGTTAGGAATTGTCTGGATGGGCAGGCCCCGAGAATGGTGGTGAATGGAGTTAGAGCCATCTGGCAGGTGGTCACCAGTGGAGTTCCCCAGGGCTCAGTATTGGGCTGGTAAAGATACTTAATATCTTTATTGATGAAGGATGAGGGGATAGAGTGTATCCTCAGTAAGTTTGCAGATGACACCAAGTCAGGCAGGAATACCTATGTGTGGGAGGGTAGGAAGACTCTGCAGAGGGATCTGGACAGACTAAATGGATGGGCTGAGGTCAGAGGTATGAGGTTCAATAAGGTGAAGTGCTGGGTCCTGTACTTGAGTCACAACAACCCCATACAGTGCTACAGGCTGGGACAGAGTGGCTGGAAAACTGCCAGGTGGAAAAGGACCTGGATGTGCTGATCAACGGCCACTGAACATGAGCCAGTGTGTGCTCAAGAAGGCAAACGTCATCCTGGCTTGTATCAAAACTCGTGTGGCCAGCAGGACCAGGGCAATGATTGTCCTCATGTAGTTGGCACAGGTGAGGCCACACCTCGAGCTCTGTGTCCAGTTCTGGGCCCCTCACTACAAGAAGGACATTGAGGAGCTGGAGCATGTCCAGAGAAGGGCAATAGAGCTGAGGAAGGATCCTGAGAGGAAGTCTTATGAGGAGCAGCTGAGGGAGCTGGGGGTGTTTATCCTGGAGGAAAAGAGGCTCAGGGGAGACCTGATCCCTCTCTACAACTGCCTGAAAGGAGAGTGCAGCCAGGTGGGGTCAGCCTCTTCTCCCAGGCGGCAAGTGACAGGACAAGAGGATATGGCCTCAGCCTGTGCCAGGGGAGGTTCAGGTTGGACATCAGGTAGATTTTCTTCACTGAAAGGGTGGTCAGGCATTGAAATGGCCTGCCCAGGCAGATGGTGGAGTTACCATCCCTGGAAGGGTTCAAGAAACAACTGGACATGGCATTTAGTGCTATGGTTTAGTTGACAAGGTGGTACTCAGCCAAAAGTTGGTCTTGATGGTCTTGGAGGTGTTTTCAAACCTTTATTGATTCTGTGATTCTAAGGGTTGTTTATGTCCTTTATAACAGCTTCTCTCCCTCCAGCTGTACCTGAAAACATTTTCTAATGTATTTTTTTAACAAATGTATTTCAAATATCTCTTTGTTGTGCCTTACACCTTAATTATCCTAAAATGTTGAGGTGCCAAGATGTTGATTTCCATTCAATTACTTCTCACTGGTGTAGCAGGAAAAAATCAAGCTCAGTTTCTACAGCAACAGGAAGATGCTTTTAGTAGTATTCTCTCATTTTATGGTTCTAACATTTATATATTTTAATATAATATGTAAACAAATGTAAATAGTAAAAGGATTTTACTCTTTTTTAACCGATGTGTTGAAGGGCTGGATGTCTGAAAATGCATACTGGACTGGGTTTTTTTTGTATGGTTCAGTAAAACATATTATCCTTTGCCTGCCTTGTTTCTGTAGGGGAGATTGAAAAGTGATGCAAACAAAAAAACAACACAGTATCATCATTGCAAGGGGTTACATGCCAATGGTAGCTTGCTGTGGCAGTTTTTTTGTAAAAAGATGAAAGGCAGACAGATGTTTGCTGAAACAGTTAATGAAAGAATGATACTTGAAGCAGTTGATAAAACAGCTGCTAAAGGGGCATATCCTATTGATGAATGGTTTATCTCTTTCAAGTGAGCTCTATTGCAGGTAATAAATACTGGCAAACAGTAACAGCCATCTAAACAGAAGGTTTAGAAATCACCACACCTCTGATTACCGTTAACAGAACAATATTTGCTTGATATTGACAGAATCTCAGTATAGATAAATTAAGATCTTTCAGGGAAGATCACGTTTATCTAATGAAAGCTTTTTGTGGGACAGGGTATTTAAATTCTGATAGTTTTGGTAAATAAGGTTCAATTGATTTTTTGTTTCCTCACAGCATTTCTGTTGTTCTAAAGTCCAGCCATGGCAATGGTCTAATAAAATGGTTGGGGGAAAAATTGATGAACATGTGTCAGGTTTTTTAAAGATTAATGTAAGAAAACTGAATTAAAAAATATCTGCAGGAAAGCATGATAAATTTGTAGAAAAATCTCCTGCAGGGTTTTTCCTTGTTTTCTGTTTTCCTTAGATCACTTTTTTTTTTTTTTTACCTTGCTGATACAAATACTTCAAAAATACAAGGACAGACATATTCTGTTGTTCTTAAAAATTCTCAAAGGAAATCAATGACACACTGGACCAGCAAAAATCTCTGCCCCAGATTTTTCCCTTAGGCATATAATGCAATATAAAGAGAAAATCTATGGGAAAAGTGGATGTGTGATGTTTTATCTCTGTGCTTTAGGAGCTTGTTATTTGGATGCTGGACATATTTCAGCCACTGTTTCTGTCTGCTGTAGCCCAAGTTCCAGGTCCTGGATGTGTTATAATTGTAGAAGTCTTCCTAGGCAAGCCATGCCTAGCTTGGAAAGTAGGTTGTTTGGAAATAGGGGCAGGAAGAGAACCATCTTCACGACTCTTGCTATATTTGGTCTCCTTTGGCACCACAGTCATAAATAAATGTGTTTCCTTGGGAGGATATAGGTCTGTTTTGGAAAATATGAGCAAAGATCCAGAATAAAAATATAGTAATTAAATACCCCTGGGAATATTCAGTGATGGAAGTGGCAGGTGAAAACTTGCATTGGGGTTCTGTCTGTGAATACACAGGTCCTCGCTTCTGCAATAAAGAACTCTCCCTGCATGACAATAGTTTTTGATGTAACTTACTAGAAAGTAAGAAAGACATCCTGCTAACCAGGCTCTTCTGTATTCTCAGTGGACTGAGATGCAGTAGTTGTGATTGCATGCTAAGAACTTTTTGCAAGTCTCCTCCCCCTTCTTCCAATGAAGTCAGTCTCCTGGAAGAAGCGTGTCATGGAAGCAAATTAATTTGGTGCCTACTGCATGTCTGGGCAAAGGACAAGAGGACGAGAGACCATTAATAAATCAAATCTGTCCTTACCCTTTCTATATATCTGCAGGAAATTATAGGCTTTGAGTCACAAAGATATTTTCCTTCATCTAAGCAATGAAAAGGGGGAAAAAATGCTTTTTGTTTAGTGGAAAAAACACTGCCATCTCCAGAGGCACTTAAATTCTGTGAGAAAGAAGAAGCAGCTGAGAGGAGGTTTCATTGGGTACCAACCTGCTCCTTGTATCAACAACAGCTCACCAAAATAAAGATCTCTCTGACAGCAGGTAAGGCTTATTCATAGGCAGTTGTCTGTACCTTTGCAATTTATTCTGTGCAGGCAGATCCCACAGGAGAGTGAATAGGGCCGGGAGGTGCTCCAGGCAGTAGAGCAGAGATTCCCCTGCAGCTTGTTGTGAAGACCATGGTGAGGCAGCTGTGCTCCTGCAGCCAAGGAGGTCCACAGTGGAACAGACATCCACTTACAGCTTGTGGAAGATCCCTGCTGGAGCAGGTGGGTGCCCAAAGGAGGGAACGGCCACCACGTGGGAAGGTCACTGGAGCAGGCTCCTGGCAGGACCTGTGGCCCCATGGAAAGATGACCCCACTCTGAAGCAGGTTTGCTGCCAGGACTTGTGACCCTGTGGGACACCCAGGCTAGAGCAGCTAGTTCCTGAAGGACTGCACCCCATGGAAGGGACCCATGCTGGAGCAATTGGTGCAGAACTGCAGCCCAAGGAAGGACTCAGTTGGAGAAGTCCATGAAGGACCATCTCCTGTAGAAGGGACCCCTCATTGGAGCAGGGGAGGAGCATGAGCAGCCCTCTTTCTGAGGAGGAAGGAGCAGCAGAGACAACATGTGATGAACTAATCACAATCCCCATTCCCTCTGAGCTCCTGGATGAGGAAGGTAGAGGAAATTGGGAGTGAAGTTGAGACCATAAAAAAGGGAGGGATGGGCAAAGAGCCTTTGAGATTTGGTTTTATTTTTCATCACCCTACTCTGATTTGACTGTTAATAAACGAAACAAATTTTCCCAAGTCTGTTTTGCCCAAGACAGTAATTAGTGAGTGATCTTTCCCTGTCCTTATCTTGACCCGTGAGCCTTTTGTTATATTCTCTCTCCTCTGTCCAGGTGATGAGGAGAGTGATGGAGCGGTACATGGGCACTTGCTGTCCAGACAAGGTCAACTAACCTTTAGTGGTTTTTCTGAAGTTAAACTGATACTCAGTTAATGTGTCATGCTCCTTGCTGTTTTTAAACCTGTAGGCCAGGAGTCCCACTGAGGTCACAGGAGAGGTGAATTCATTGCAGGATTAGTTGCACTTTTTTTTCCCACTCTGAAATTGAATACTGTTGGGTTGCCCTCATCAGTGCTTAAAAGGCAATATGAACTTGTGTTGAAATTAACAGGTCCTTCTAAAAGCCTTCAAGATCAACCATTTCCCCTCAGTTTTGCATTATTCTACTACATTGCAAAGAATGTTTCCTTTTGTTGTGCTGTAAAATCCTCTTCAGTAAGACAAAAATTAAATGTAAATGTCCACAAATGAATCTATTTGCCCTGCTTATTCTAATTTAGTTCTTGTGTAGACTTATTTCATGGGTAAAATTATAATTTAAGGTGCTACTTATACTATACCTCTCCTTATTGTCGTAACTGAGATTCTCAAAACAGCTATCCACCAGGAGCACCTCTGGTCTGAATACTTTTTAAATAAAGCTGTGAAGCTTTTCTCTCCAGAGCTATTTCAAAATGTGAAAAATTGTTCTGTCACTCTAGCTGCAGCAGCCTCTATCTCAGGTAAAATATACGATTCTATTTCCCTGTAATTTGCATCATTTGATTGGAAGTATTTTGCAATTTTACTTTTAATTGGAATTCCTGTTTATTCTTCATGAGAAGTATTGTGCACCTCACCCCATAATTTCCAAACTAATGTATATAAGTGTTTTGTTGGCTGGCATTAGGATATTGAAAATACTTTGCATTCTTCCTTTAAGAGTAGTTGAATCACCAGAGGCACTTCCTCAGAGTGCAAAAATGGAATTACTGACCAAACTGAGTAAATTTCAAAAATTGTAAATAGTATTATATGTTAATTATGTCTCACTGCATAAAAATCATCCTGGTAAATACAGCGTTCTAGCTGTTTTGTAAGATTCTTTTCTTCTTTGCCTGCTGTTTGTTTGAAGCAGCTAAGAGAAAGTGTCTGAGCTGAAATGCAGTTCAGGTTACTCTCAGCTGTTATAAAAGGAAGATAGGTCAAACAAGAGGCAGCCATCCTCCCTTTGGAGATGACAGCCCCTGATCCTGCCCTTTGCCCCTATTAGACAGACCCAGCCGGGATAACTGCTAGGGAGTGATCTGAGCTGTCAAAGCCTATGGTGAAACACCTGAAATGTGCTTTCTGACTGCTTGCTGTTACATTTGTCGTTTGTATGGAGGCACTGTGAGAGAAAAACCAGTGTTAAAAGCCAACTGGTTGGCTACAGTAGTGCTTTCTAGCTGTTTAAAATACCAAATCACAAAATCATTTCAGCTGGAAAAGAGTCTCTGAAGGACCATCTAGTCCAATAGCATCCTCAAACCAAGACTGATTTCCAAGTTAGACCAGGATATGCACCAGGTGAAGGTGTATATATATGTGTCAGGGGAGAATTAACCTTATCTGTGTTGAAACAGGTCTGGAGCAGGAAAAAAAAATCATAAACGAGGATGAGCATTAAAAGCTTTCCTGGAAAAAAATGTCTTTTCTTCATGACTGTGTGTATTCCTGTTCCATTCTGACAAGCCCTGTCTTTTTGATACCACCCTAATGAAACACATCCTTGGTTAAGAAGCTTCCTCTGGGATGGTGCCAGCATAGGCTGCATTCTCTGTCCTACTAACTGTCCTCCACAGTCCCCAAGCGCACTGTGTCTCTGTCAGTCACCCTGATTATAATTTTGAACTCTGCTGCACAGAAGTCACAATGTCCCAGAAGCATCTACTCCCACTCTTAAAAATTACTAATTATGGAAGTGTCCCTTTCCCCATTAGCTCACTGCTGCAAGCAGAAAGTACAAAAATTAGGTTAAAATGTCAAACAGGGGAGGGGATGCTGGATCCTTCCTTGGAAAAAGAATGTGAGGGTAGAGGGGAATAAAAGAGAGCAGGGAATCCTGCATCTCTTGAGAAAATGGGCAGAAATGGTGCGGCAGGTGCCAGGTCCCAGTGTGCCTGTGGGTCAAGGGTCCAAGGTCATGTCATCTGACTGCTGAGGCACAGGCTCTCAAGTGTACCCAATGCGCGTCTTGAGGGCATGCTTTGAAACCTTTCTTCTGGTTTCATTAAAATAAGATGCACTTTTTTCCAAATTGTTAATAGTCAGGACATAATGTAGGGAACTGGATGTCCTCAGAGCTCTGAGAAGGTATTTTAGCAGCTTCACTTCACTCTATCCCGGACTCAGTGTAAACAATTTTCTAATGTAAACAAAGTCTTCATTTTAAGAGCTCAAGCTGTTACCATGACATCCTGCTAGTGACTCCCAGCCACGAAAGAAACTGATGTGTGCTGTGGGCAATTCTGTGGTGCCAAATTCTGTGCAACTGTACAGCCACATGGAAGCAAAAACATGAGGAAAAGGTCACAGAAGAATTTCCTTCTCATAAAGAGAAGGTTCTCTCATCACAAACAAAAATTTTTGTCTCATGAAGAGACCGCACTTTTTACTTGGAGCTGGCAGAACAGCTTTATATCCCCTTGTCACAGGTTGGCTGTCATGGGTGTGCAGCTGGGGAGGGGACAAGCAGCAGGGTGTGCGTCATCCCTACTATTTTTGACCGCAGAGTTACCCACTAGTGTCCCAGGGAGGCTAAATTTATGTTAGGACTGCCTGGAGATGGCACGCAGTGTGACCGCTGCATTGTTTTACCTTGTGCTGAGCCCCCTCCCCAAGGACTCTGATGCCCAGAATCCAGCTTGGATTTGTCCCAGCTGTGCAGCCCCGGCTCAGGTATCCACTGGTATGGCCAAGCTGCGAGTAAAATCATGGAACATAAGGAAGGCAGAATTGCAGGCCGAGGTGGGGCTGTTGAGAGTAATTTAGGAGGCAAAACTGAGCAACATGGAAAGGTATAAAATCCTAAAGGAGAACTGCAGTGAGGAGGTGGTAGGTCACAACATGGAGCAGCAGGACTGACCCTTCCCCACCTGCCTGATGCCTGCTGGGCTGGCAAAGGCTCCCTTAGGGGTCTTATCAGCATGGGGAGCACACTAATGCCTGGTAACTCCTTAAACACCAGCTGTGTCTTGTGTGCATTCACCAAGAAAAGCTGCCTGGTGGAAACCCAGCTAATCTGTGTGTACCTTTTTGGCAGAGTTTCTGGGCACATGGCAGGAGCTGGCTACGGTGACCCAGAGAGAGCCAGCTGTACCCTGAAGAATGGCAGGGGGAGTCCACAAATATGTGTGACACCAGATATGCTTTTGCCTGTCCCCTGTTTTACAGCTGCCCCTGAAGGCTGAAGTACAGTGAGATACCAGCCTGTCCTGCCCAGCAGCCATCAGCCTTGGTCAGTCTGGAAGGGAAGCACTGATGGCATTTCCTACAGTGGCACCTTGCCTCCTTCATGCCACTGCAGAGCTGTTCCCAAGGCAGGGCTGGACTTTTCAAGGCTCAAGCAAGAACTGAGATGCTCTTAAAGCCAAGGGGAAAATATACTCCTTCATCTTGTACTAGTTCCATATATAGATGCTACAGGGTTTTTTCCATCTTAGACTTAGTTTTTAATATTTGATGAACATAAAAAAACCAACAAAACAAATTTGAGTATTTATCAATCAATTAATTAACTAATTTTGTTTTTACTTCATTGCAATCATTAGTCCAGTGATGGTTTTACTGTGTGTTGTATGAAAAGTTGGTTCCTCTTGTTTATTCAAATCAGTTCCTTACTAATTTCACAGAAAACTCTTGCACCAACAGGGATGATGCAAAATCTTTCCATCTTCACCACAATGATATTAGAAATCTCTAGTGTATTCCTCCTAACATATACTCTAACTTTGTACTTTTCCAAGAAATAGTAAAAATATATTTAAATTTATTATTTTTTTAATGTTAAGCTTTCTAAAGAAAGCTGTAACCCATGGTTGTGGGTCATTCTTTCTTTGATGATCCAGTTGTAGTTTAATAATGTAACTGCTGATTACTAATAAGAGACTAAGATATTGTGCTTTAAGAAAAGGGTACCTGTTTCAAATCAGTTACAGACACATGCAGAAGGATTATTGGGCAGGATATTTTATTATAAGAAACACCCTTTTTGTTTACAACACATATTTCAAAAATAATTGCAAATAACTGTCATGAAAAACCACAAGTGGGTCTTATGTGATAAAAAAGAGCATTATTTCTAGGTGTATACAAATTGTGAAATGTATATGAAGACTATTTATATAGATATGCAGTGTTCTCAATGCTAAGAAGAGATGCAGCAGTAGCAGTAGGTGACAGGGCTCAGCAATAGTATATTATTCAAGGCACTTCCTTGAAAATGCATCAGATAGGTGTGTAAGTTTCAGAAAAAGATGTAAATCTAATTCTAAATGCTGACTGAAAAAAATGCTTAAAATTTGCATTCTGAGTAGGAGTCAGTGTTTTCTTACAAATTATCAGTACTTAATTGAAGTTTTAAATAAAAAATCAGTGTTCCCATGGCTTGTACCTGTAGACACCTGTGAATCAATGAAGTCATTCTCTATCAACAGAATGATCTATGATCTTTCTTTAGTGACCAGCCAAGAACGTATACTTTGTCTTTCACTTTCTCTATTGATACTGCTTAAAGATTAACTAGAAGATTATGTTCCACTCCCACCTAGTGGCAAATAAAACATGCACAGTATAATTATCTTTTATGGTGAGGGGAATTTGTGTTGCCCTTCCTAGAAATCAGCTCTGATTTGCTTAAAAATTACATACAAACAGCTTCTAAATTAAAGCACACCTACTGGAGTCAGTAAAAATTAAAACCAAAAACATGTTTCTGTACCCTTAACTCAGCAACTTTTCTATAAAAGAAAATTAAGATGTATTTAGGCCATGGTTTTATGACTTAGCTTTATTTTTCATGTCTAATGTGTGCAGTCAATAATAGGATGAGACTGTAAGTTGTCAGGCAATGCACATTAAAAAAAAACAAACAAAAAAGTGAGTAGCAGTTTGTTTGGCTTTAAAATAGCCCAGATAGAGAGTGTCCCTGAGTGGAACCCCAGGCTGCTGGAGCAGCCGGCAGCTGCCTGGGTCCTTGCTGAGCAGCCAAGTGCAGCTCAGAGAGCAGGTCTGGGGACCAAATCCCGTGGGACCAAAGTCAGCCATGCACAGCCGTGAAGATGTGACGGATGGGATTTAGCTCCAGGTTTCTGCCTCAACACAGGAGTCTATAATCTTGCTATTTGCCTACAGAGTTGACTAGTTCTGCAGAGTCAGCTTTCATTAAAGACTGTTCCTAAGACTGTGGCTGCAAAGTAAATCTACTGGAGCTGTTTTCCTAGATAGGCTGATGCAACACTGAGACTAGAACTGAGATGTGTAAAGACATGTTAATTAGCTTGTTTGATTAGCTTCATCATCTTGGAAGCACGGAAACATAAAATTATATGGTTGGGAGAGGCTCCAAGAAGCCATGTAGTCTTTTCCATGCCAAAAAGCAGAAACTACCCTACCTATCAGCAATGTTCCTTGACAAGCAGTAGTACAACCTAGTCTTTAAAATCTCATAAGCTGGATTTTTCACATTCCTGCTAGAGCTTCTTTCATCCTTCTGTATCCTCAGTGATAGAAGGTTCTTTCTAATATCTAATCTTTGTTACAGATGCAGCCCATTAGTTCTTGTATTCCCTTTAGGCAGCCAGTTAGGGATTTTCTTGAGCTGAGGTTGTCTTCTTTTCAGACTGAACAACCTCTCACCTCGTAGGTGATGTTTTCTAGATCTCTGGTCATTCTGAGTGCTGTTCTCTGTACTTTCTCAGAACTAGCCAGTGTGGATAGGCCAGATGAATAATTTATTACTTTTTTATGGGTTATACTCCTAAAGTTATGACCCGGTAGAATATATATGTTTTGTCAACAGCATGACATAATTAACTTCTGTTCTTCTTATGAACCACAGAAATGCCAGGTCTTAGCACGCCTGCTGTCTGGTCCAGTCTTGCAACTCATTATTCCTCCTTAAGTGTAGACTTCTGGACTTTTCTTTGCTGAATCATAGGCTATTTTAGAAAAGGTTTCTTCAGTTCAGCAATTACTTTGCATTCTAACCCTGTTTCAAAAGCTTATTTTCTTTTTTTATTTATTTATTTTTAATTTGCAGATTTGATAGGATTCTGCTTTTTTTTCATCAGTTTGTAATAGATAGTTCTATTTCTAAGGTAACCCTGCAGAAACATTACTTTTGCTCTTCTGCTGCAGTAATTTAATCTGTAGTTCATTTATGAGAATCCAGTTTTCCAAGTTCAGCAATGTGACATCTGCTATTGCTCCTCTACCCACAAAAGGAAACTATTTTAACTTCATATTTGTCCTTGACAAATCCACATTGACTGTTACTTGTTTCCTTGTTTTATGGATGCTTAAAGAATACTGGGTTGTTTGTTTCAGTGGCTTGGGGGAACTGAAGACAGCTAGCTATTCTTCTGTGTTTACTCTTGCTTTTGTCTCCTTTTAAAGCTGACTCTCCCTTTCAAGTTTTACAGTAATTTGTCTGTTCTCCAAGTGTGCCCAAAGGTAGCTCACATCAAGTTATTTAATCCACTAGGATAATATTCATGAGGCCTGGCTGATTTGAAAAAACACTTTTCTTACTTAAATGCTTTCCAATCCATCTTTTCTCTATTCTGAACAGTGATTTGTCACTCTCTTTGGTTCAATTGATTTGTTGTTTTGTGTGAAGACAAACATAGAAAGGTATTTGGTCTTCCCTGGTGTCATCTGTCAATAGGTTGTCTTTTCAATAAAACAACACATCCATATTTTTCTTGGTCATCTTCTTGGTACTTGATATCTCTACAGATGGATTTGTCTGCCTGCATCTCCCTTTTTTTTTTTTTTTAATTCCTCTGGGAATTTCTGATTTTTCCCTTAATTGCTTATGCTATTATTTCGTATAGCCCCAATCAATCTGACCTTGTTTCTATGGATGTGTATTTATTTCCCTCATTTGATATAATTGGAAGACCATAAGATAGCTAAACTGATTTCTCATTGCAGCTTCTGTCCTCGCTCTGCATTGGGAAAACTGCCACTTTCAGACCAGCTTGTCTACCCAGACAAAGTTTCCATGACCCCTTTTTTTCTCTTTATTTGTGAGACCTGTGAGAATTTACCTGTGAATTTTCTGTACTTATTGAAGTCTATCTTCCTGAAATCCCTGTTTAATTATAGTTTTCTGCCTCTTTTCTTCTTAGGGAATGTGAATGTTACTTTTACACACACAATCTCACATTCTCAATCACTTTCTTCTTCTGGTAAGGGTGAGATTTGCAAAAGCCTTCTCTAACTGCTGCTTCTACCCTCTTAAAAAAACCAAAACACCTCAAGAGCTGTGTGTGGCTGTGTTTTTCCAACAATTCTGGCTCAGTTGAATACCTTCACTAGTGCTGAGTCTTGAATAGTTGCAAGCAATTCTGTCTTGCGTTGGTCTCATCTGCCTTGGTGACCAAGAGCCACCTAACTCCCCACGCTAGCAAACACATCCTTCGTCCCATCTGTTTCCACCAAAGTTTATTTAAGAAGTTTTTCTCCTTCAGCATTTTGGATCTCTGAGCCCCACTGATACACGCAACAATGCTTTATCTCTTCTTTCCTGAAGAAACTACACAACTTATTTTAACAAATCACTTATTTCCATAAATCTAATAATGGGTAGTATTTGCATGGGCTATAATAAGGGATATTTGCATGAGCTATAACGAGGGATATTTGCAGTGATATAAATATTCCTTTAACTGATGGGATCTATTTTCCTCTCCTCATGGAAAGGATTTTGTAGTGGTGTGATTGTTCCATGCTATTGAATCTGAACTGCTTTAAGTTTGTAATTGTGATGGAAGGTATGGAAGGTTGGTGTGTTTATAAGGCCTATGCATCCTTTACAAGTTTTCAAAGCATTAAAAGTGCAACTTCACCAATTCCCACATGCTACAGTTTAGTTTTATATTCAGGATTCTGCAACACAGTGATTGAAATTTTAAAGATGCCCTCTCATTAGTTGAAAATAGTATCAAGGATAAATTAAATTAAATGAAGAGGTCTGTAGTGGCATTGTTGGTTGATGCATTGTATTCAGTAAAAGCCTCTGTTCTTCTCTTTATTGAAGTCAGAAGAGTCCAGGTTCTTTGATGTACAGCTCACAGTGGTTTTGTCACAGAGTACACAGGCATTGATTGTAATTTATTTTATGTAGCTTATGTTCCCAGTGTATACTTCATCAAGGCACTAAATACCAATAGAACTATTTAAAGGATCAACATCTTTGAAGATAAAGTACTCACTTTTTAAAATGATGCTCCATTCCTTTTCCAAAACCTTTTACTGAAGATTTAATTTGAAATTTCATTGACGAGGTGAGAGGTAAACATACTGTTAGATGGATGGATAGTAATTCATAGCTTACCAGAAATCAAAAAATTTTCTTTACTCATATGTTTCTTTGTATTAATCTGAATTTTTGAAGATTAACTTCAAATCAGATATAGGCTCTTCAAAAAAGGTAATGCAAAGAATTTCTAAATCCTCATTTGAGTATGCAGATAGACGTAGCATCAGTGCAGTTGAGGAGAACACCTAAGTTTTGGCTTGAAGGCATTGGCTGTCTAGTACATTAGTAGGCAAGCTGTTCGGTAAACAGGAGGGAGCTCTATAATTCCTCAAGTCTTTGGTGTTTACAAATACTTCTCATCATACAGATGAGTCATAATGTTCTTGGTTTTTAGCTTATTGAAAATTTGAAAGCCAGCTACTTGATGCTTAAAATGCCTTTGCTTCACAGAGAGTATTCCTCCTATGAAGTTTTATTGTTCTTGACTTTGTGTTTATCTACAGTGAATAATGATAGGTCATGGATGATGAATTACAGTCTATTTCATTGAGGACAAAAAAAAACCCAGGTAAATTTCTGAGTCCGAATATACAATTTTCTCCAATTATGCAAAGAATATGAGAAATAAGAAGCAAGACAAGAAAGAAAACCAGAAAAACTTTCTTCAAATATCGACTATATTATGTCAATAGGACTACCTCTTGTGCATTGGGTGAAATTATTAGTAAGATGAAAAGAGAAGACAATCCACTGAAGGAAAGTGAGATGTCAGAAGCTACCAGTACTCCTCTAGAAATCCACTTCATGCAGCAGAACCTTGGGGAAAAACTTGTTTTCTGCATCCTCTCCTAGGCTTGAGAATCTGACTTAGTGTACAGGTTTTATGTGAAAAATTTTCCATGCCATGGTTTATCATGCTTCAGAGCCATAATGTATTTTCCAGATTCAAGGTCTGCCTTCATTAGGTTTACTGGTGGATCTTGGGAGGTCTCCAGCTCTTCTTTTCATCTTCTTGGGCCTGAGCTCCACAGTACACCACTGTCCCTCAGTATTGTGATAACAGAACTCCTTGACTTTGGGCATAGGAACATGTGAAAACCTCCAAACCTGCTTCTGGAGTCTTGGGAAGAGGAATTTCTACTTTAACAAAACGGCAAGAATTTATCCACAAGTGAAGAGGTACTAAAGTTTGTCCTAATGTGGAAACCAGCAACAGCACATGCCCTTTCCAGTTTCATGTATCTGCTTTAAGAGCTGCTGTTTTTAAACTAGAGTGTAAGTGAATGCATTGAGTGAATTCAGTTATAAGGAACAGAAAGAATATTAAATTATGAAAAACAGGTGCAAAATATGTTTTGTGAATGCACTAGAGGAATGCATCTTGCTTTGAAAACAGCTTGAGAGGTCAATCAGCATTTCTTAGAGGAAAAAAATATTTTCATGTCTTGATAATTAAATTAAATGGTTTGTTTTGCCAGTTGTCCTTGTGGTATCAATTGTGAGAGACTGTTAAAGCGATAATTTTTGTCTTGAGATCTTTAGAAATCATGTTCTTGCTATTTTTGCATGTGAAAGGGAATGGCACAGAATCACCATCACAGGCCTTGGGAGCTGACTGGCTCACACTCTGTAAAGGTGAATGGAAACCACTATTGGGACCAATATCTCATCTCTCATAATAAGAAATTGAGAAAGCTTTGCTTGCTTAATTGCTAAAAGAGCCTGAGAGATGATAGGAACAAAACTGGTTTGAAAAATTGTATTTGGAGAGCGTTATCCTTGTTGCACTGCGTGGAGGGAAGGGGCAGAGCTGCGAGTTCAGCCCCATCTGTCTTTGTTGAGTTTTGACTCTGTCCTTTTACTGAAGTCTTGGATGAGGAGGTGAGATATGCTTATGAAATTTGTCAGTTACTGAAACCTGAGAGAAAGCACTATGCTGGTGGTTGGAGAAGCCATTTAAAAACCAGGCAATCCGTGGAACTGTGGGTTCATTTGCCATACCTGTATCTGCCCTGCACATTATGTGAGCATCACCTTCCCCTCATCCTCTCTGCCCTACCTGTAAGGTCCCATTTCCCACCATCACATATTATTTGTCATCTCTGCTTTGCACTGGTGCTGGTTCTTCCCTATGTTCTCTGTCTCTGAGCTGGGCAAGAGGCAGCAGGGCATGAGGCTAGCCCTGAACTAGCCAAAGCTGAGGGACCAGCTGGCAGACCAGGCAAAATAAATGCCCAGTGAGCTCACACAGTGCAGCCTGAACCTCTGCAGGAGCTGTAATTTCCATCTTTTCCCTTTATCTGGTCATTGATTTTCACACAACTTGAAAGAACTTAATTCCTTTGCAGCTCTTCAACTAAATCAGATATGGAGGTAAATGACTTCAAAGAAAATTGAAGGAAATAAGAAAAAGTATCAGGTAAACAGATAAAGCAGCTGCCTAAATGCATATGTTTTGTTTTCTCAGAAATCAGGTGGAAAATAGGATGCAGTTCAATTTGCAGTAACTTTCCAAGTGAGATAGGAAATAATTGCCATAAAATAGCTCTTTAGAAAATGATACAGGAGCTAACAGAATCATGATTCAAAAATTTAAACTTTGTATGGATGCATATATGAAAAAGACTGCAATATTTAAAACTTCTCAGCATGGTAAGATCTTAGTTGTGATATTCTGTCTGTTCTTAGACACCACAGGTCATATTTATGTAGGCCAGCTGGAAACAGCCCATAATGGCTACATGTCTCAAAAGCGTGATTTATAAGAATAGAGACTTAATTTGTATTGTTTATTCTATTAAAAAGGAGTCTTCAAAGGCTACATGCAAAAGGAAGTTTTCCATGCATATTTCCATGTCAGTAGTGGATGGGACAAGAAAAAAGAAACCTATAAACCTAGTTTTTCAGGAAAGGTAGATGCAGGTTAGACATTAACTAAAAATAACTCCAATAGTGTCTGGAGTAGGTTGCCTAAATCTGTATTTTATTCACCAATGCTGGAGATCTTTAGTTGCTGGTAAATTTCAGGGATTGTATGAATGTATAGTGATGATCCCACCTCAGGGCATGGAAATGGCATACATGTTTTCTTGACTTTTTTCCCAGCTTTAGTATTCTAAGACTCCATGTTTGATCTCTGTGAACACAAAGGAAAGATGAATTGTTAGCATTAAGGAGAATTATTGATAAAAAAGCCTGTCAATTCTGGCTGTACATCAATTATTTGGGGAATCAGAAGAAAGCTTATAACCATTCAGGGACAGTTTTCCATGCAAATCTGAGTGACTCTGAGCAGAAATACAATCAGTTTTGTAAATTATGGTGCATGTTTTTCTTTTGATTTCAAGGGACTTGGCTCAAAGATATAGAAAGACCCTTCTGGTAATCTTACAGATGCATGACCTTGGCTTCCCAAAAAAATACAACTGAATGCTTTAAGCCCACAGGAGTCCTGCTATAGCCTGTGAATAAGGCAAGGGAACTTGACTCACAGTAGAGTGCAAACTCATCTCTCCTTTTAATGTGCTTCTTGGTATGTTCTCTTCCAAAGTTTTATTTTATCTTACCCCTTTTCTGATGTTCCAGTTGTGTATCTAGGGGTTTATAATCCTTTCAATGATAATGAAGCATCATGAACGCTGGATGGTGGCATTGTAGAATGAATCGGGAATGCAGAACAAGCAGGATCTATTTGTATACACAGATATCCTGGTAATCGAGGAAAAGATTTGCAGAGTAACATGTGTTATAAAATACCCTATATACAATTTACTTTTGGAAAAAGCGTTGTAACTATTATGTAACCTCATTCAGTATTTCAGATTTTCTTTTAGGTAAAAAGATTAACAATTTGTGGGGGGAAAAAAGCAGAATGATTTATAGCATTTTTTCTCACAGAAAAATCCATGGTTACTTTAAGAATATAGCCTGCACAAAAAACATTATAAAGCAGGCAGACATTTTACAATAGAGTTAATCCTTCAAGGAGGAAAGGCAGAAATACATTTGTGAAAAATTTCTTTCATTTTCATTTGGTTGTTGTTTCATGCAGTTGTCGTTTTACTTAAGCTCTGCGAGAGTGAGAGGCAACATGAGCTCCTGAGTGTTCAGATGGGAGGCCCATCCTCTGTGGCCTCATCTCAGCCTAGCAGGTTGCACAATCCTTGCCAGTTAGGGACAGCTAATATGTATGGCTGCTCCCTCAAAGAGTTTCACCGATGTGATAAAATGTTTTCTACTGGTTTTGCAGAAAAAAGTGCAAGGGTCCCTTGCAGAGGAACCAGAGTTAAAGCTGGTAACAGCTTCCAGACTTCTCTTTATATTTTGTGAGTAAATTTCCAGGTGCTTCATGCTGGTTCTTTATAGCTTGATATATCTGAGGCACATAATGATGGAGATAGAAGGTTCTACTTTCTCAAATACCAGCTTCCTAGGTCACTCCCAAGAAACCAGTCTTCTCCAAACCAGGACCTGAGAAGGCTGACCTTTTGGCAGTGTGGACCTGCCCATGGCAGATCTGGGCACTTCTGCTGGATGGCATCTTTCAGCACCATCCTGAAGTTTTGGCTACCAGCGCCGAGCTCTCCCACATGCCTCTCTGCCATAGCCCAGGGATTGCAGCACTCCTTCTCAATTCCATGTTATGAAAATTCCAGTCTGGAGGGTGTCACCTTGTCCTCTGATATTGTCCTCTGATATCTGAGATACTTGAAGACAAAAGCACCAGTCTCATTTGCCCATTCTTACTTGTGGCACGACAGAAGCATCGCCCTGCCCCTTCTTGGAGTCCTGGGGCCAAGAGTGGCACTGGATGGGTGTAGCCCATCAGCTTTTTGAGGGGTGAGGGCTGAGCAGGATACACACAGCTCCTCTACACCACTTGGCCATTGAGGTGTTGGCAGACATGTGGCTGCAAACACACCTACAAGGTGCAGTCAGGTGCAGAGTGGATTTTCAGCTCTGATTTTTTGTCAAAGGTACCTGCAGAAGCAGTTAAGCTGGATTTAAGTATTTTTATAGATGCAGCTCTGCTGTCTATTTTACTAGTTTTGAGACTGTCTCTTTTCTCATTGTGGGATATCAAATGACTAAATTGCTTTCCATTTTTAATGGGACTTTTTGTCATGTAGAACAAAAGTTTATTAGCAATATACAGAAC
The DNA here is from genome assembly GCA_013399835.1 of Leptocoma aspasia. NCBI lineage: Eukaryota > Metazoa > Chordata > Aves > Passeriformes > Nectariniidae > Leptocoma > Leptocoma aspasia. The sequence goes on from VXAX01007965.1 coordinate 2,472,904, forward strand.
TATATTTCAAGCCCCAGCTTGTTGAAAAAAATAGTCATTATTGTCTAGAATGACTTAAAATTGTTTAATAAAATTGAACCAATGGATCCAACTCCTTTACACCCTAGTATTGAACTGAGTTCAGGCTCAGACTTTGGATGAAAACAGTGAGGAGACATAAAAGGAGAGAGAAAACACGAGTGCTGTCTTGCTTAAAACTCCCTGAAGTGAAATGTTTGTGCATTTTGAAGACCACTTTTGTATAAATTAGTGAGAAAGTAGGCATTAAATGTACTTTTAAGCAATTTCTCCTTTCAGTTTTGGATACTGCTTGGAGACACTAGATGGCACCTTCTGTTTGCTACGTGCATGGGGCCAGAAATAGGGCCTATCTGAATGCTGGTGAAAGCTGACAATTATTTTTGAAGCAACTGGTGCATCCATATGGATTCTTGCTGACGAAGGAGACAGAAATATCCTGGTGCTCCACATCCAGGAAAATGGGGGGGACAGAGTACCTATTAACTACCTTGTTTCTTCTTTTTATATTGTTTCTGTGCTGTAGCTGGTGGGCAATGAAATATCCAATTTAGTTAAACAGCAGGCTGGGAATGGTTGTTTTCATGATGCAGTTTAAGGAAAGGATTTTCAGGAAAGCTGGGCATGATACAGGCAGCTAGGGGTGGGACTTAGGCCCATAGGGTATAACTTACCCCAGTGTGAATGTGGAGTCTATGGACATGTGAGTGTGTAACTGCTTCATCAGACATCTGGTATCGTTCAGGGTGCCATAAAGGATCCCACATAAAGTCCAGCCACTGCTCCTAGAAGGAATGGATTCTATGTATAGGCTGAGGATTCCAGCAAGGGGTCATGAGGAACTAGCCTGTGATTGTCAGTGCATTTGCCAGTGACATGAATGGACATAAATGTAACACTGCAATGGCACCTTCATAGGAAGAAAATTTAGTCCATGACAAAGCTATTTTTTCTTAATTCAGGGGTGAGAAATCTCTGACTGTTCTCCTTAACAAGTTTCTACAGGCATGTATCTTTTAGAAAGAATTCCACTGAATAGTTCGGGAAAAATCTACCCTGAGCTGATTGTGTAATTTCTGCTCTGTGTTTTATCATGGTGCAACCCCTCATTCTCACCATCCACAAGCAGGGGGATTATGACTGTGCTGTCCTGCAAGACATCTCAGGCACAGACCACTAAGAGTGCCTAAATCATCAGTCTAGTGCCCTGACATCAAAAGCCCTCATCTGATCAAATCCACAAAGATTTGCGGAATCCTTGATCCCCACAGATCAGATACCACAAAGCCATAAAATATCTCCTTCGCCCATTGCAAGTAAACCTTACCTTTAATACAAAAGTGGAAGTATGAGAAATTAAATGAAAGGTCTCAGAAAAGAGCAAGGAAAGATCTAGGGCTAGAGCCAATGACCTGTCCTGTTAGAGCAGGAGCTGTTTTGTAAGGAATAGAAGCCCAGAGGGTGCTGGCAATTGAATTGTGTCAGTGCTACAGAGAAAAGCAGTGACCATCTCTCCAGTGGTGCTGTCACTTTAACTTGGAAGGAAATTCCTTTCTATCCCTGGATTTGGTGACCTGTCACAGTGAGTTGAAGCCGGATGAATGCTAGGAACCCACCAAAACTCTGTCACTCACCTCTACAGTTGGAGAGGGGAGAAAAAATATAACAAAGGTCCGTGAGTTGAGACAGGGACTGGGAAAGATCACTCACCAAAACCTATTGGGACAAAACAGACTCAGATTAGAGATATTAATTGAATTGATTGCTAACAAAGTCAGAGCAGGATAATGAGAAGTAAAATAAAACCTTAAAAACACCTTCATCTTCCCCCCTCACACCTTCACCCCTCTGTCCTTCCCAGATCTACCTACTCCCCCAGAAATGCAGGGAGACAGGGAATGAGGGTTATGGTCAGTTCATCATGGCTTGTTTCTCCCACTGCTCAGGAAGAGGAGTCCTTCCTCTGCTTCAGGTTAGGGGTTGCTTCCATGGGAGACAGTTCTCTGTGAACTTCTCCAGTGTGAGTCTATCCCAAGGGCTCCACAAATTGCTGCAGCATGGGTTTTACTCTTCCACAGGGTGCAGTCCTTCAGGCAGAGCCTGCTCCAGTGTGGGTCCCTTCACAGGATCACAGGTTCCACCAGCAAATCTGCTCCAGCATGGGCTCCTCTCTCCACGGGTCTGCAGGTCCCTGCCAGGACCCTGCTCCAGCACAGGCCTTAACATTAACAAGAGAAAAAAATTAATCACCTTCCTGACCACTGCAAGTAGTAGAAAACCTGAAACAAGGATTTCATTAGAAACAGTGTAAAAAATCATTCAAATTTGCTGTGTCAAAAAGAATCCATTAAGTCTCCTTTTAGAGCCTTTGCAATTCCTCTAGTCACTCGTACAATCTCCACCTGACAAGCATTAAAAATAAATAAAATAGATCTACAACATTACCTTTATCGAATAAGATGGTATTTTTTAGGGAAAGAAAAGGTTGTACGATAAAAGTGGCACAGCCCCATCCAGCCTGGCCTTGAACCCTTCCATGGACATCTATGGCTTCTCTGGGCAACCTGTTCCAGTAACTCATCACCCTCTCAGCAAAGAATTTCTTCCTAGTGTCTAATCTAAATCTGCCCTCTTTCAGCTTGAAGCCATCACTCCTTGTCCTATCACTACATGCTCTTTCAAAGGTCCCTTTCCAGCTCTCTTGTTAGCCTCTGTTAGGCACTGAAAGGTGATATAAGGTCTCCCTGAAGTCTTCTTTTCTCCAGGTAGAATAACCCCAACTCTCCCAGCTAGCCTCCCACCCACCACTAGGAGATATTCTCCAGGCATCTGATCATCTTTGTTACCCTCCGGTGGACTCATTCTGACAGATCCACATCCTTTCATATTGGGGGCTCCAGAGCTGGATGCAGCACTCCAGAGCAGGTCTCATGAGAGCAGAGTAGAGGGGCAGAATTGCCTCCCTCAGTCTCCTGGCCATGCTGCTTTGGATGCAGCCCAGGATCTGTTTTTTTCCATCAGGCAGAAGATCCCTTGGCCACAGCCCCCTCTCCTGCTTTGCTCTGCAGGCACACTGAGCAAGCCCTTGATTCCTGAGCCCTTGGAACCAAAGCATTTGATGCACAGCTCACTTGGCATCGTCTCCATGTAAGTAAATGTGGCTGAAAACTTGGTAAATAATTGATTGTGTTGTCAGGACCTCACTAGCCAGGCCAATTAATATTTAGTGAAAATCATACTCCTGAGTTTGAGAGGCAGAATATTGTCACGGAATAAATGCCTGTGGCCAGCCAGGGCCACTTGTCTCCTACAGGTACTTAAACAAACAGGTCAGCAGGAAAAGGCTGATCGTTCTTGGGGATTGCATGGATGAGAAGTTACTTGTGGGAGATATTAAGACCAGCCTTTAAGTTCAGACCCCTGTGGCACACCTTGGTGGGTCTCCAGTCTGAGAGACCAAGACCCAAGGAGAGCTGCAGGACGTTGTCACAGCAAAGGTGGTGTGAATGGGATGTCTGTCTCCAACAACAGAAGGTGCTGTGTCTTACACACCTGTTTCCCTTTTCTTTGGTGAAGAGAGTGATGGAAAAAGAATGATGAAACATGAGTAGCGAGTTTACCCCTGAGAAGGAAGATGGTGGATGTGAATGTTATCTGCAATGTTCAGTCTGATCTTTGGGTTCTGTGAGCTTTCTCATGACCCTGCTTTCAATGGTGATGTGTCTCTCCAGTTCCCTATTTCTCCTCTTGCTTCTCATGTTGCATTTTATGTTGAAGTTATGTTGTACCTGTGTGAGGAATTAAATTCTGTGTTTTGAGTAGACGATAAATTAGCAGAATTAGGTTGCATCACAGTTTAGTATTCTAAGAATTTGATTAATCAACATGCAGTCATTAGATGAACCCAGCAAAGAGCACCGGAATAGTATCTCACTGACATATCAAAGGCTGGTCTGGAATTGCTTCTTCTTTTCCTAATACTCTCAGGCTTCTGCTGTTGAAAATTATAATAGCAGCTTTTACAATCATGTCTCATGCCTCTAAAAGGGGAAACATTAAGAAAAAGTTATTAAAAGGGAGGTATTAGTGGAAAAAGGCAATTTGCCAATTTCTGCAATTGTAAATTGTGTCTCACTGATCTATTAGAATTTTTGAATGTGTAAATAATCCAATGTAAAACTGCAAAGCAGTATAAAAAAATGAAACATAAATTAATTTTAATTTTCAAAAGGTGAGTAAAAAGATTCCTTAGAACTGTAAGAACATGTCTTGTTTCTATTTGGAGAAGCAATGTATTGTTTGGGAGCAAAAGCCAAGAAATCGACAATAAAGAATCAGATTAATCAATTTCCAACAAATCAAAAGATTTAGAGTAGTATTGATCTTTTGAATAATATTCTTGGAGCCTGTCATGAGGGGAGAAGGTTGTTTGGAGCTCCAGAGGACTGAACAATAGGGAGCAAAATGACAGGTGGAGCTCAGTGTCAACAAATGCAAAATACTGTTAATTGGAGAGGGAAACACGATTTACTCATTAACCTTACACCATTCTGCCCGTGTCAGGTTAGGAAGGGGACTTGGACGTGGTGGTGGACAGATGTGTATAGCCACAGTCCAAAGAATGAAACAAGTTCATAGATAGTGAAGGCATGGAAAAGGAAGGCAGTGCTTTTATGTGGTTGGCAGCGTGACTCTGTGGGGAACAAAGTGCGGGACTGGGTACTCAAAGTCTCAAGAGACAATCTATGAAGCAGATCTCTGACAGCTTCAGCACAGGGTGATGGGAATGATTGGGAGTGTATTGAAATATTCAGCAGAAACCATGTTTTAAACTATTGAGATCATCTGCCTTTGACACAAGGAAAAGTGAGAGTATGATAGCAACATATATAATGGCAGATGATCTGGAGAAGTGAGTTTGGGAACTCCAGAATAAGGGAAAATCAATGGCTTGGACAAAGGAAATGCAGTTAATTGGAGTTAGTTCAATTCTAATTTGGATAATTCACTATGTATCTGGGTTTTACTGCTTCAACCTGGAACACCAAACGTCTGAGCTTACCCACTTTTTCAGTCATTGAGTCTCGCAGAGAGAAAATTACAAAGTGGTAGAAGGGAATCGCATTGCCACAGAAAAAATAATTAGACCGTGAAAATCATTAACCCGGAGTTGTGTTTACCATTAATACTCTATCAAATGTTGATTGTGTGACTAAACTGCAGAGCAAAAGTGCCTCTGTAACCACTGCCCAATGATATAAATAAGGTCATCATTGCTATGCAGGAAAACATGAGATGGATGAAAATGGTCCAAGAAGTACTTTCATCTACAAGTGATAAATCTGAGCAGATTTTAAGAGATAAATCATGGAGTAGTTTTTCTTATTTTTCTGGTAAAAAATGATTAAGAAATTAGTGTCTGTTAAGAAAATATAATCCCAGAAAGACACAGTCCAAAGATTCAGAAGCTATTTGTGCACATTGAACTCACATTATGGGAAGAACAGCATTTTCTTGGTATGAACATACCTGCCAAGCACAGCCATATGCAAGATCTGTTTTCTGCTATCCAGTAGCTTCCATTCAACTTTCTTCAATGTTGTCATGGCAATAAGACTGTTTTTGACACTGCCATTAATGAACTCTGAGGATGAGAAAGGTCCTTCTCCAACAAAGAGTGACACCACCACAAAGCAAATTAAATTGCTCTGACAATGTATCTATTGAGAGTGAGTTCACATGTCACTGGAGCTTTTAGGATCTTATTGATGACTTTGTGGCTGCCAAAAGTCATAAAGTACTGCAGTTGTAACAGGTTTATGTTTATAGACAGTATTTGCCTGCGTTGTTTGATTGCCCTAATGCTGATATATTCTGTCATTTCACCTTGACAGTTGTAGTCACTATTGCTCCTCTGCCAGTGAGTTAATGAAGGTGTGTGTGTCAGTAATCATTTCTTATCTCCAAGGAGGTATAATGTATATGCCATAAACACATAACTACATGACAACTGATTACACTACAGTTAAGTGATAAGAGCAGTTGACAGGAGTGGCTGAGGATCACAAAATAGGCATAGAGCAGCACATTCTCCTGGGTGGTAAAAGCTGAAATCAAGGTGGCCCAAACCATGTGTGGATAGGGCCTTTTACAGCCAGTTTTCTGCCTGTTCAAAAGAGGATCTACCATCTACAGAAGTTATAAGAGACACTGGGAAGTCTTCTTTTAAAAACCATACATGAATGTGCATGGAGCTTTATATTGAAAGGTCACCACTCTGCTGAGCGTGGCTCCCCGATTCTAAACCTGTAGTGCTGTCAACTCAGAGTTTATTGGCTGCATAGCAATATGTGAGTCTTATTTCCCCTGAACTAAGGAGCTGACATCCATCTGCACTTTTATTTTTTTCTGGAAAACAGAGGGAATGAGGTGAGCTGTAACAGACAGAATGACTTGCCATGGTCACTCCTGGAAATGGCATAGAGGAGATGGAGGTGATAGATGCTGTAGGTTTGGATAAGGGGGTCCTCATGCCATCCCAATCTCCCTGCAAGAGGCTGCAAGATAGACTGGCTTTCCAGGACACTATAGAAGTTTTCTTATACTGTGTAGGCAGCTGGCTCTATCTGGTTTTACACACATGTCACTCTTCTGTCTTAAGTGACTGTGTACCTCTGCTCAGGGCCAACTAGTCTTGCAGGCAGTCACCATCCCCACAGGTGGCAGGCCATACCTCCAAGTCAAAAAAAGAAACCTTATCCTGCCCTGGCAGAGCACACAAGGACTGTCTGAGCAGTAACTGCTGCGCCACATTGCAACAGCTTCAGGACTTTGTGCCTATAGCTCTTGTCTGCTATAACCTACCTTGGTCAAAACCACCACCATGCAATTTTTTTCTCTCCCAATCACAGAAAAATTAGTAAAACTGCAGGCAAAAGTAACCCTGGGGATATTTCTGAAGAGATCCATGTACCCTACTGTATAGTAGGGTACATGGAGCCATACTGTTGTCAGCAGCAAAATCATAAGATCCTAAAAGCTCCAGTGATGTGAACTCTGAACAGATATGCTTTCACCAAGTGCTGGTGTTTTGAAGTCCCTGTTACATGGGGACTCACAGGTACTGTGATAAGCAAACAGCTGATTTGGGGTTGTTATGGCACAGCCATAACAAACATCTGGACAAGGCCTTGACAACATGCTTTAACTCTTGTTCAGCCCTTACCTGGTCAGGCAGTTGGACTAGATGGTCATCATAGGTCCCTTCCAGCTGAAATATTCCGTTCCATTCTATTATATTCTAGCCCAGCACGGACTTCTTTCTGCCGAAGGGGTTTTCTGTGATAAACAGTGTGAACTGCTTGGCGAGTTATCTGGCTACCAAATGCTGAGCAGTGTAGGCAAGAGGGCCTTAGATCAGCATAAGAGATGTCACAAATATTAAAGTGCCCTCCACCAGCAACAAAACTTTTCCTTATTTTTTTCAAACACATTTCAGCGCTTCCACTATCTACTTGTTTACAATGAAGACTCATTTGGAGTTTTCACTATTAATCTGCTGTGAATCAGCTCACCCAGAACTGCCAAGGGTTGTCCAAGGGTCAGATGTACAGTACTGTTTCACCCTCCTTCAGTCATACTGTGCAGAGCCATCGAGAGTTTCCATGTTCTGCCTTAAAGCATCTTCATGTTATTGTGACTGGTGCTGGGAAAAAAATTAAAACCAACTGAGCCATGGATTTCAAGGTGCAATGTAATCAAGAGTTAGCCACTCAGCTTTACTGAGCTTCAGTCTCTCAGCTTAGCTAAAAATCTGTATAGAAAGCAACACTGCACTGACGACTTGATGCAGCACCTGAAAACTCCTTTTGTTAGAATACCTAATGCAGTATACCTTTAGTGGGCTTATGGATGGATTGCAAAGGAATTTAAACACCCTTCAGTGCATTTCTATAACTTCACAATAAAGATGTAGATAAGGAGCCTGCAATATCTAACTAAATAATGTCATTGCAGGCATCAAGAATAACTTCCATTGTTAAAGAATATCATGACTCATAACTAGAGTTGCTTTTCAATTATTTGCTAAAGGGCTAGAGAGTACAAAAGATATATTCATGACACACTTCAAATTCTTGTTGCTTTTTTCATTTTATTTTTGGTTGAACACACCAACCTCAGGAAAAATATGCTAATCTCTTACACTGGAACTGACCTGCCCTCAGTCTTTGTGTGTGGTTGACACTGCTGGTAACCCCCATTTCAAAAAATAAACACATTATCAGCACACACAGGAGGAGGCATCTGAAATCTCATCTTTGTCTTTCTAGTTGGTCTTCCAGTCAGATTGTTTTACTCATATAGAGACTCACCCCTTTTAATGACCTCACAGGAGCTGCTAAAATGCTCTGTCATGTGCTTCTTATGTAAGTAAGGCTCCATTTAATATCTTGGTTCCACCCTGAGTGCAAGTGGAGAAATTCAGCATGAAAAATGATGAGGGAAGACAAAACACATCATGTAGTTCTGGTAGCAAAACATGGTTTTGCTTTGTGTGTTCATTGTACCAGCAAGCCCACCCTTACACTAATTTGCTGTTCCTTTGGCATGGGCAAAATAATTTGAACTGAAAAGTAAATAATAAATCCAGTACTTCCTTTCTATTTCCTTTATGGGGACTGTTTGTTCTTTATGACAGGAATGTCTTTTTATAGACCAAATTTATACTTCTGAATTCAAATTCAGAAGGATGAAAAAGAATGTAAAAAGAAAGATTATGCAAGAAAATATGAAATTATTTCTTGAAGCCTCAAATATTATATAAGTTTATATTTTAATACAATGAGGAAATAAAATCAGATAAGACAGGGTGCTCCATGTATAACTTATCATCAGGATTTCAGCAGTGAAGGTTCAAGCAAGCAGGTAATAGAGGTTAACAGACGAAGAGGAAAAGCTTTGAGTCTGCTGGACATCAGGTGACAATGTACTACTGCTAAATGGTGAATATCCTGCCCAAGTATCTAAAAAGGAGCATAGTCTGCAAGATGTGTGAAATAATTCTCTCCTCAGGACTGGAAAGGCCATAGAGATATATGAGGTATATGGGATCTTTGGGAACCACACATCTAGAAGGATGTTCCTCAAAAGGACCCAGTGTAGGTAGTGCAGAGGAGACAAAGAGGCATGGCCAGGATTTCAGAAAACATGAAATGGTCTCATTCAGCCAAGAGCTAGAAAGGTTGTGGGGACATATGATAGACCCTTGAACTGTCTCAAAGTGTACAGCACAAAGGAGAAGAGGTCCCTGACTCTGGGCAAGTTTGGCGCACACCCTCTCCCTAGAGCTGAAAGAGACAAAGAAAAAGCCCCTGTGGCCTGCAGCCTGCTTTTCCTGGGGGGATTTCTTTGCTAGACATTTATAGCCTGGAATGTGGCTGAGAAAGCAGCATGAGAGTGCCCATCATGCTGTGGCCTGGCAATGGCTGTCCCCAGGACTGACAGAAAAGCTTGGTCTTTCAAGTGCATCTGTCATGCCTATGCCTGCTTCATCCTCCTGGACAATCCATCACAGCTTATCACAGATAAGCTCTCTTCTTGATTCAAACCTTCCAAATCTTGAGAGCAACTTAAAAATCCCAAGAACCTTGAAAGAATGCATTTAGGTTGCTTACTTTTTGGTTTTCAAGTGTTATAGGCAGTGTCTGTGCTGGGTAGCTCAGGGCAAAGCAGCCTGCAGTCATGTTCCTGCTTGCCTTAGATAGCAAGTTTTCTACTTTTATCCATCATCACAAGGCAGTTCATTGGTTCATTCTTCTTAAAGGTAATGAGTGTTCACCTGTCTCATGATGACCTCAAATCTCAAGTTTCATGACTTGAATATTCTTTATCTGAAGTCCCTGGGTACTGTATCCTGTACATTTCATTTAAGTTCTCCCACTGACTTTAATCTGAATGGTACAAACTCAGCAAACAGGACACTCATGATCTCAAGCTCATTCTTATTCAGTAAAAGTCCTGCTCTACACTACACTACATCCTGTGTTTGAGAATTTTGTTGGATATGAAGAAATTTTGAAACTGACACTTTTTCAGAAACAGCCTCCAGCTACAGAGAAACAAATTGCTTTCTGTGTTGACTGTATTTTTGTCTCCCTCATTTAAACTTCAGTTTATTTCTTTGTCTGCCCTTAGATTTGAACCTTTCAGAGTAGAGATCATGTTCTCTTGAAAGTGCCTTGCAGAGAGCTACTGAAGGTGCACAACAGTGCAAATGCAACAGCAGCAATAGCTTTAACTAAAGGCAATGAAAGCACTTTTCATCCTGCTTTAAAATTGACTTAGAAATAGAAAAGAATGAGACATTGACCAAATAATGTGAAAGGGCAAGCCATTAATCATATCTTTAAAATTATTGTGGTACTTTAACAAAAACTGGTCTTGAATAAGAAAATTGGAGTATGCACAATTAGAAAGTAATGCAAATCCCCTAAATAAAGATCCAGGTTGAAAGAAACAGGTATGATATGAGTCAGAAGGATTTAATTTGTGCAAATAATCAGGACCAGATTATAGCATCCTAAATTGTAAATAGAAGCACTTAATGCGTTTATTGAATCCCTAAATTATTTCTGAGCTGTTCTGGTGAGTCAGGAAGGTAATGAGCACTGGGCAAGAATGTGGGAGTTGGCTATGTTCATCTGTCCATGTGAGATTGAGGCTGTTGTGCTGCTGCTAGTCAGACAGTGGATGTGCCTGTTTCTCTGAAGTTTATTTTCTTTCATTTTCTCATAGACAAGGATAAACTCAGTGGAGGACACTGAGGCAGGAGCTCTTTAAGACAAAAAGCTGGAGCTCTTAAACCCCAAACTTTTGAGGAGCTGTGAGGAAGTTAGTTATAGCTGTACTCCTTCAGGACTCCAGAGAGAAATGGAGGGTTGTGACACAGTTGGGCCACAAAGAGATATGAAAGAGCCCTCCTGAACTCCTCGAAACCAGCATCTTAAATCCCATGCCAATGCCAACAGAGCTTGCTTGTACTGGTTTTGGTGAGACAGTGAAAGAGTTTCCCCAGAGAAGTGGTGGATGTCCTGTTCCTGGAAGTGTTCAAGGGCAGGTTGGTTGGGGCTATGAGCAACCTGGTCTAGTGGAAGGTGTCCCTGCCCAGGCAGGGGGCCTGAAGCTAGAGGATGTTTAAGGTCTCTTCCAAAGCAAGCCATTCTATGATTTAATGACTATTATTTCCGAGGCAGTACTTTGCACCTCTTTTTCCTATGTGCCATCTGCCACCAGCAGAACAGTTGTGTGGTAGAGGCGACACATGTAACAGGTTACAGGCACAATCTGCTTTTAAACAAAACTTTTTCCAGTAGGTTTTAAGGGCAAAAGCTCTTGGGGACTGCTAATTTTCTTGGTAAAACTCTTCTACGGGCAGGATAATAAAATAGAGGGCAAAACTGTTCTATCTTCCCCATCACATCCATCAGAGCAGTCAGTGTCCCTTTATTTGAAAGAACATGGTCTTTATAGCCAGAGTCTGTGTTTGTGGAGGCTGACTCTATACTGATATGTTTGTGATTCATTATATAAGTGATAGTGACCAATGTCATTTTGCATGTCATCAGGGGATTAAACACAATCCACTTAATGCACACGAGAAACTCCACTATAAAATTGTATTTGTGATTGTCACTGATGACAAATGTTGGCTTCTAGTGTCAGACAAATATGGGGGCTTCCTCAAAGCCTGCCTGTTTCCTTCAAATACCCAATTAATTAACATTTTTCCTACAATAAGCAATTCACAAAAGTAAGCTTCAGACAGGCACTACTGTCTGTGTGAAATAAATTACTGTTTGTCCTTTGTGCCTCATCATGTTATGAAAGTAAATCTGCATGTGCCTCTTTTCAGAATTGTAATCTCAAAACTCTGTTAGTGTGAAAGTACCTAAAATTAAGGAGAAAGGTAGTTAGAAATACAGGTGCCAAACACAGCAAAACACACCTGCAGTGTCTGAGTGCCATGTTCATTCTGGTATTGATTGGTGTCAAAGGACTGGAGCCTTGTGGAGGTTTGTTGTTCTTTGGGATTACACAAGTTTGTTTATTTCTGAAATAGGAGTGTGTGGTAGAGGGAGTTGTTTTCCCACCCAGCTCCTGCCATTCTCCTCTGAACATGGGGAAAGGGTCCCAGGGAGCTTCTGAAAGTTTTTCGAGACTAGAGGGCACCATTCTGCTTTTGAACCAACCTTTTGAATGAGCACCAAGTTACAGGGGTTGTACAGTTATTTGGATTCAGATAACAATGTGATTCACAAAGCAAGCACTCTCCAGACTGGGTTTCTTGGGAAAATGTAGAAAATGCTTTGTCTAATCTGTTTCCAGCTACTAGGTCCCAAGAAAGGGAAAGGGTTTTTTCCAAATGTGCATTGGGAGACATCTAGGGGTTGGACATCTCAATCCACAAGCTAACAGCCTGGATAAACAGACTGTTATATGGGAAATCAGACTAGATCAGACTGTTCATCTCTTCACCACTATTTTTATTCATTATTTCAAATGAATGAATGAATGACTGTACATTATTTTTGTATTAATTTATTCATCGTAAATCATTTAAGCCAAGACATTAAAACACTCTCTTTTTTTGATGAAAGCAAACCCAATATATAAATTGATATTTGCATTTCAGAATCCTCATGCAGTCTATTTTTGCTTGATACTTGTAAATGCCCTTTTTATTTCCCTTCACTCTTTTGGACAGAGCTAGCCAGGCCTTTTTTGTCTCTCTTTACCCTGGCATTCTTACAACTGATGCTGCACATTCTAGATGTGTTGCTTTTTCCCCCTCTCCATTTCCACTACAGCTTTTTCCTTCAAGCTCATGGTTAAAGGTAACCTCTGGGTAGATATATGCACTGCACATTAACGAATTTCTGTCCTTTAGCAGGGGTACTGTAGGGCCAAGCTCAAGTGTGGCTCCTCATTTTAAAACCCCTGTTTTACATTCTCTTTCTGTTCTTCTCTATCACTCTGAGTGTTAGTTGCAAGGAGGCTTTTGTTGGAGCCTGGGCAGCTGCCTCCTGGCAGGAGGAGTTTTGAGCAGCTGACCTGCCTGTGCTCATTGCTTGGTTAAAAAACTCCTTCATTTTCATATGGGTGGAACCACATGGAAAACAACTTTGGCTCTAAAAGCATCTTCAAGGAGTTCAGAATTGTTCTTCACCCCAGTCAGAAAATAGAGCAACACAACAACAGAAAAGCTTTCTCAGATGTGAATACTGTACTACTCTGTGCCAGACACAGCCATTGTATTGTTCTTGCTCAAATAAAATGCACTCACAGTGCACTTACTGAATGCAGCTGATGTGGCTCTGGAGAGGGGGGTCTTCCACTGGGTCCTGGGGAAGAGGGGACCCCCCAGCCATCTGCACTAAGAGTCCTGTGCCCTGGGATCCCCTCTGCCAGGTAGTCCTGGGACTGTGACATAGCAGAAGGCCTGCTCAGGAAGCATTTTGGAAACAGGATTTATGATTTCATTTTTTTCTGAGTGTTTAAGCAGCACAAATTTATTTGTTGAAGATGGGCTACTGCAGTGGTCACCATTCTTCCTAAAGTCCTAAGGTCCACAGTGCTTTTCCTCTCTGAACCTGCTCCTGTGATGGCCTGTGGCAAACAGGAGGAATGCCTCCTGTGAGGTACCTCAGAAAGCAGTATAATGATTTTCCTAACATTAGACCAATGTGAAAATATTGCCACCAGCAGGCATCTCAAAATGGTATCCATGAGCCCAGAATAGATAAAAGAGTGTCACTGTAGTGCAATAAAAACACCCCACCTTGTCCTCTGTCACTCTGTATATTGTCTGCACGCTTGGTTTCCTTGGAGCCCAGAAATCTGATGTTAAAAAAGACGTCACATAAGCATGTGTATGCTTGTGTTTCAAACCACTTATTCACATCAGAAAGAAAAGGTGCTTTGGAAAGATTTACTCCAATTGAAAGAAAAGATTTTGTTGGGGGCAGGGGGGACGAATTGAGTTTGGCAGTCTGCAACATTTGATTGCTGTAATGGTAGTGACGGCAGTAATCTACTTTTTGCCTTGCTGGTAAATGGAAGTATCCAGCAAAGATAAAAGGTTACCAGCTGGGATAACTACCCTCTAATTAGTACTGCAGATTTTGGCGGGAATTTAGAAATAAAGTGGTGCAGTCTCTTAAATTTGTTATAAATAAGACTAAATAGGAACAAGAGAAGTACACAATATATAAACCGCAGCCCCTAATCTGAGAGGGCTGCTCAGCCATTTGGAGCAAAACACTACTTCACTTCATTGCAAAGGGAAGAGAAGAAGCTTGTTCTGAGAACCACCGTTTCCAAAAATCAATTCAGTCTTGAGCTTCTTACACAGATAAGGTACTCCTGAACTAGCTGGTCAGGGTATGTGGCTGGTATAGTCATACAGTGCTGAAGTATTAAAGCTAATTTAACTTAGATAACTCAAGAACTGGTAAAATATTAGGAACAGGAGGACAGATGACCAACAGTCTTGGCTGAGTCTCCCAAATAATTTTGTCAAGAAAACTTTTCAACTTAGAAACCACTCATTATGAAGTATGAGGAAGAAGGAAAATTCTGGTAGGGGAGCACCACTGCTCTGGAGAGGTGATTGGAAGAAAAACCAAGTAGCTAAACTTATGTGTGGACTGAAATTATGGCAGCTCAGTAGCTGTGCATCAGCAGATCAGATGCCTCTGACTTGGGGGAGCGAAGCCCAAGAATGGATCAGCAGCAGCTTAATATTCTGATTTCAATGCCTGTGAGACCTCACCCCAGCTATTGGTGCTAATAATAACCAACACCTCAGCTCATGCTCCCCTTGAGCTGCTGCCAATGTTCTGTCAGTGAATGCCTATGTCTTTCTCAGTGCAATCAACTGGTGACAAAAGCTGAAAGCCCAAGGGTGGCTGCTGCCAGAGGGGAGACATAGGATAATGGGGATAGTTTTTGCATTGTCATCAAGCAACTTGTCTGAGCAGACATGCCTAAACATCTGGGAAACCTGATAGAGACATTCCTGAACTCACCTGGACTAGCAGAGGTGCAGTGTAAACAAGGAGGACCGGCGTTCTGGAAGAGTGTGCGCTCATTTGTTTCTTCATCTCTTCCTTTGCCCACAGGTTTTTCTGAAGTGATGTGCTTGCAGATGAGGGCACTTCGGCCCATTTCTTGTCAGCAAAAATATCTGGAAGACTAGACAAAAATCACTGCTGGGCAGTGTTTGGAGCACAGCTGCAGCCCAAAAAGCTTGTGACTGCCCTCCTATTGCATCGACTCAAAGCCAGTGAAAGACATGCAGGAGCTGCTCAGGGTGACTCACGGGGAGGCCACCAAAAAGCTGCAGCCCTGGGCTGGTTGCCTTCTTGCATGCTGGTAAGGCCATGGTGGACAAGACCTGCAGCTGCTGGAAATTTATCATTCTTCACACATATTTGGGGAGCAAGGATAAGTCTGGATTGCACTGCAACAACCCCTTGAGGCTGCTTATCATCAGACCATGCCACTGAGTGCTAATCAGAGCATCTTCTTTTAAATGTCTTAGTCTGCTATTTTTAGGCTATAAGTAGGGTGAAAAAAATTTACTTTCGGTCAGACAGGAAAAACACCTCTGAAAAAACAAAGTGGTAAAGAGGAGCATTCTTGGCCCCATGTTTAGGCTGGCAATTTTCAAAGATTTTTCCACTGTCGGCCCCTAAGCAAGTGGGGACATAGGTTTTTAAATATACTAGGCCTTGGAGGACAGGGGGGTCTTGAAATATGTTCTATTAATGGGTGCTTTGCTACAGTCTTAAAAGCCATATACCAAGCAAAATACCACCCACATGTTAAAGTCCCTGCCCATCATGTCCCTGAATAGTCCAGGTGGTCTCACAACTCCAACAACTCCATCTCCCTTGCCCAATTTCTCACCTCTGTTCAGAGAGTGGTAAATACTGGTGCAGACGTGACATAAACACACAGAATTACCCAACCAGCAGTTCTTATGAAGCCAATGTCCACCCCACCCTCATGAAATGCTTTTTAAATAAAACCAAGTGTAATTCTCAGAAAACCCAGGAGATCCAAATGCACCAAGGGCCAGGGGAATGCCAAGGTAGACAAAGCGTGATGGCAAAGCCTCTGAGTAATCTCTGTGCAGAGGGTTAGACCAGCTGACCTCCTTAGGAGGAGAAACACAGTTTGGGTTTCTTTTTTTGCAAGTGTTGTTACAGAAAGTTGAGCACATTTAAAACCTCTCAGAGTGATTCTCTTTTACAGGTGACAGACACCTATAAAACAATCCAGTAATTTACCGGCATTTAGACCACACAGCATTAACAACAGGCTGATGTGGTTTCTGCCCACTGTGCTATTTACTGAGGAGACACTGGCTTTTTGTTACGCTTCTGGAACAGTCAGCATGAATTCAACCCCTATGGAGAACACATTACTGTCCCAGAATGAATGGCTGGGTTCAAATTGTCTTTGTCTGACACTGGCCTTGATAACCAGGAAATTAGGGTCCTTGGCTACTCCTGTGGCAGAAACAGTCAAGCCAACATTGTGATACTGATAAGCAGTATCAGCTGCTATGTCAGAACTGCTAACACAGCACTTTTTGCTAGATGGCCACACTGCACAGGAGGGCTGAGCTCAGCTCCTGTGCCTCAGCCCCTCCAAAGGCTGTGCCCACTGCTGGGCTTTGTGCATTTATGGGAAAAGAGCATCACAAGCAGCTGCTCCTGCAGGGTCTGAGACCTTGACACAACTGCCTGACAGGAGGTTCTGGTGAGGTGGGGGTTGACTTCTTCCCACAAGCAACAAGTGATAGGATGAGAAGAAATGGCTTCAAGTTGTGCCAGGAGAGGTTTGGACTGACTATTAGGAAAAATTCCTTCATGGAAAGGGTGGTTAAGCACTGGCATAGGCTGTCCAGGGAAGTAAATTTTTGAGGCCCAGTCCCTAAAGGTATTTAAATGATGTGCAGATGTGTCACTTAGGGACATGGTTTATTGGTGAGCTTGGCAGTGCTGGGTTTATGATCTTATGATCTTTTTCAACCTAAAAAATTCTCAGATTCTATGCACATTTCCCTGGAGTGGGAGGAACTGTTCTCACATTAAGTTCACAGAGCAAATCTTTAATGGATCTTGCTGATGCTGAGGAGACACTTGCTGCTTCATCATTTTGAACACCCCAGGCAGCATTTTAGTTTTTCAATTCTGACACCAGACAAGTCAAAAAAGCCAACACAGTATCCACGACCCAAACCAGGACAGCCTGGCTGTCACTGTGATTAAATGCAATGAAGGATCTGATCCTATTTTTGGAAAAGACTTTCCAGTCTAAAACATGAGATAGCCAAGACTTTGCTTTTGATACATTTTAAATAAGAAATCAATAATAATAAATAGTTTTTGTGACTTCCTTCTTCAAAATAACATTCGTAAAGAGAGAAAGTCTGTCCACCAATGCACAATTCATATTTGGACCCACAGAAACAAAGTCAACTTGACAGACAAATCACTACTGTAGGTGTCTCTGGCAACCAGGACCTTCAGGGACTGAACTTAGCAAGGTAAGATCTCTCTCCTGCCAAGATCTTTTGTACAGCAAGTTTTGAAAATTTAGCCTAATATTAAGAGGCAATACTCCATCCAGAGTGTTGTTAATGTCTCATCTGTAGAAGAAAACACATGCTAGAAAACACATCCCAATCATATTTGTGGATTTATGAGATTTCTGCTGTTTGTCAGGAAACTCCTGGTACTGTGTTTTCCACAGTGCAGCACAGCATTGCTGGGAGGGTGGACAGTAGCATCTCTGCAAAAAGGGACATGCCACTGCATATGCAAATCAACCCCCTCTGTTGCAGTTCCACAGTTTCATGCCCATTTTCTCTTCTGTGTTTGATAAAGGTTAGGTTGCTGCCGTCATTCTAAATGTTACCCTTATGCTAAGCTATATATGTATGTATAATTTTAACAACAAATTGCTACATTTATTTATGCAGCTTAGGGAAACAATAGTTTGACTGACATGTAGGGTATTTTGGAGCTTGATGTTTACAAGTTAAGGGCAGTCACTGAAAAAGAGAAGTGCTTATCCTTAAATAAAAGCAAAGTCTTTTTAGACCTGGGCTTCTTGTATTGTTACCCATTCTAGAACAGTAAAAATTTATTCTCTCCCTTATTACTGCCTGTATTAAATATATTACTAAAATATTTATTGAGTCTCAGTTACAGTGTCACCATTAAGGTAGTCCATATAAAAGCATCACCTGCAAAAATGTAAAAAGTCTGTGTAAAAGGATTACCACCATTACCACAGCTTAATTGAAGTGTTAACTTGGTGTCCAAGGTAGAAAATTAAATCTCACTGGTCTATATTTAGAAAAATAGAATTCTAGCCCCTTCAATCTTGGTTTCTTCTCAACTTTTGCTATTAATTGAAACAAAATTGAAAACTGATGCTTTGAACGAGATTTCAACAAAATACATTTTTCAACGTCCTATGGTTTGGGAATACTTTTGATAGTGTTCCAACCAGTTATCCACAATATTTTTTGCCTATGCATCTGCTCTCATAACTGCAAATTAAGGAAATAATTTCCTAATTTACACATCTTCATTTACAAAATAATGTAATTTGCATGTGTCTCTGTACTGTCAAGTATTATATATTCTTCTTCATTATACCCTCATATCTTTCTGCTTTGTCCTTCATCATGTATACTACAGTGTCTCACAAGCTACATATTTAATTCTCTTCATGTAATTGGTTTCTCATTCACAGTAAATATGGACTTTCTTGTCCATTCAGAATCAATTCTCACCTGATTGATAGGAGATTAACCAAAGTTAAATGTTTGTTTCGCCATTGTGAGAGACATCTGTGAACTGATTTCTTACTACAACTGTTTAAATTGATGTAATTATTTTAAGTGACACTTAGGGGATTCTCCTTTCCTGGATTTTCAGTATAAATGTTAATGATTGTTTACCAGTCTTAGGTAGAGGTTAAGCAGAGAGCAAGAAGTTTTATTTCTTGCTAACGTTCCCTGAGAAAGAAGGGGCATAAAGAAGGCTAAACCACAGGATTTTAAAATGGTATGTTATTTGTATGAGAAAGGAAGGGGTTGTAAGGCTATGAGCAACAATGCCCACCAAAATCATCTGTCCTTGAGCACATGGACAAGTGCACAGGTGGATGTTTCCATACACATAGATGCTGATGCCCAAATCTCCCTCACACAGCCTGCTGCAATACAGCTTCTGCATCATGAACAAATGGGAAGCACACTGTGACTGCCAGGTTGGTGCACGTATTTTTGGCGTATCAACCTTCTGTGGTTTGCTTTGTTTTGCTGCCGTTTTTGAGGGGGACATGGTGTTGTGGGGCAACTCACACAGACATAACAGTGTGCAGTGGCACATTTTACACCGTAAAGCTGAAGGGTTCATCCCATTGTTACATAGAAAGGAAAGATGTGCATTGCTGGAATGCAGCCAGCTCTCAAGTCAAGATTAGCATCCTGGAAACAGCAAACATTGGCAGCTGCATACTTCTGAACCCAGTAGCTCTGTGCAAAGCTGGCAGTATGCTCTCAGGCTCTGCTGACACCACTGAACAAGGCAGAATGGGGCCCATCTGCAACAGGACATGAGTGCAATGTGTGCATCCCCTCCCTGTTCTTGAAGGGGATCATCCACCAGGTCTGTTATAGAGGTGAATGCTGCGATGGAGACAGCTGCCCTGATTATTTTTGTGCCGGAGGGATGCAGACTTGGTTTGTGCATAGTTATCCCTCTGTTTCCCAAGTCTGGGGGGCCACAGGCTAACCAAATGGTGGAAATGACAGAAGTGAAAAGTTCTGTTTTGTGAAGTGTTGGATTAACATCCCCAGTATGACCCTCAGAGCGATGGGGAACCATAAGAGCTACCTAGTAGGCTGTCTGTTGTCAAAGTGAATCCTAAGTTTGGGAAACTGCATAAAGGAAAGATTTTAAGTAGTGGTTTTATTCAGAGCAAGAAAAAATATCTGCAGATAAGTGATCCTTGTCAAATTAAATGAGCCTTGGGAAAAGCCTATGTATTACACTCTCTCCTGTGTAAAATAATCAGCCTGTCTTATCAAATGCACTAAACTGTTCAGTTTTGTCAGCCCAAACTGGAGGCAGATTGTCACACAAGTGATAGAGGGGACAGACAAAGACAACATATTGACGCTATGATTTAGAAGGTATAAAATGCATTTATTAATAGAAAATCACACTCTTATAGAAAGCATCGTGAACCTAAGACCTGACTGGTCTTCAGGAGACTCCTCTCGCACTATTGGCCAAGAAGAGAACAACACCTCTTGTAAACATCCTGCACAACACCAGGTGCAAGGGATAAGATAATAATGATGTTTTAATTCTTTTCTCTAAGTTTCTCAGGCTGAGCCTGGGAGAAATTATCTCTGTTCTTTCTTTGACTGAACTGAGAATATCCACAGCAGGGTTTCTGAAAATTTTATATTCAGACTTACTGACTCTATTGGCTGAACACTGATCGTACAAGTGCAGGTTTGTCGACACCACCAAGGTGTGTGGTGCTGTTGACACACTGGAGGTAAGGAATGCTGTCCAGAGGGACCTTCACAGGCTTGGGAAGTGGGTCTGTGGGAACTTCATGAAGTTCCACAAGGCCAAGTGCAAGGTCCTGCACCTAGGTTGGGGCAATCCCAAGCACAACCACAGTCTGGGTAATCCAGACCAAGAGCTGCCCTAAGAGAGAGAGTTGGGTCTTGTGGTTGATGACAAGTTCAACATCTTGGCATTGTGAGCTTGCAGCCCAGAAAGCCAATCATATCCTGGGCTGCATGAAAAGCAGTGTGTGACCAGCAGGTTGGAGGATGCGATTCTGCTCCTCTTCTCCTCTCTCATGAGACCCCCACCTGCAGTGCTGCATCCAGCACTGGGGTCTCCAGCATAAGAAAGGCATGGAAAGAGGAGGGTCACAAAGACTGTCAGGGGTGTGGAGCACCTCTCCTGTGCAGACAGGCTGAGGGAGTTGGGGTTGTTCAGCCTGGAGAAGAGAAGGCTAACTTCTTGAAGACTTCAAAGCAGCTTTTCAATAACAAAAGGGGGGCTGAAAGGAGGCTGGAGAGGGACTTTTTACAAAGGCATGTGGTGGCAGAACAAGAGGGACTGGCTTTCTACTGAATGAGAGTAGGTTTAAATTAGCTATTAAGAAGAAATTCTTTATTGGGAGGGTGGGGAGGCACTGGAACTGATCCAGTCCAGAGAAATTGTGGACGCCCCATCTCTGGAAGTGTTCAAGGGCAGGCTGGATGGGGTTTTGAGGAACCTGGTCTAGTGAATGGTGTGTCCACGTCCATGGCAGAGCCAGTACGTAACATATAGCCTTGAGATTATGTATATGTTAAGTCTCTTTCACTAAAAATCACATAAGGTGATCTTTAAGTTGCCTTCCAAACCAAGCCATTCACTGATTTTAGGATTAAAAAACTTACTCCCCAAACTTACATAAAGGTAATATAATTCATGGAGTTGGTGAACAATCAAGCAGATTGTTGGTGAATCAATCAAACAGTCAACAAAGATAAAAATTCTCCTGCATCCTGGATAAAGACCACTATCTTTTAAGATAAGAATCCTTGCTATGACAAGAAGGACACCAAAAAAACCCAGTAGTAGCTGTGAGGAAAAAATTAAAGGACAAAAAATGCTAAGAAAACCACCTTGATTTGGATTGCTTTGAAAGTAGTCCGCTTGCCTTTTAATCAGCAAAGGCCAGGTCTGAAGTCAGGGCTGGATGGACAGGGATGAGAGGGATGAGCAGGGCTCTTTTGTGACCCCCAGGCATTTCTTCTCCACAGAAACCTAAGGACAAGCAGGAAAATGAGACTGATCGCCATAAGAAGCTCCCATCAAAACCTTTGGGGCTGACCCAGCCTGGGCCAGCAAACCTCAGGGAGAAGGAGGAGAAGCTGTTTGTTAAAAACCAGAACAACCCATATGAAAGTCTACACAGGAGAAGATTTACGTGAGGTTTCTCAGAACCAGGGAACATATTATCTTTCACTCAGAAACTCTGAATGCAATGAAAATTATCCTGTTTTCTTGACTCATCTGCACTTTCCTCTGCAGCAGACTGAAGCTTTCAGTGAGAAAAAGCAAAACCCAATTTATAAAATGACAACCATTTTAAAGCACTATTGCCTTTAGAAAAGGCTTTCACCTATTAAGCTTTATGCCTTACAAAGCCTAACATTTGTATTGAAAGAGTCATTGAATCCATACAAATGCATCACATAGTAATACTTGTTAGAAATCTTAGGTCAAAAACTGAAGAAAATAAGTAGACATGCAGCATCTTTCTAGACCATTTTTGAACATAATTTAGATACTGTAAGTAGTCTATTTTCAAAAATGCATTTTATTGTAAAACCCACTAGTATAAAATTCTATTACTCAAATAGCAGAACAAAAGTTATAAATATTCATCATCATGGCAAAAAGACAAAATTTACAGTCGGTTTTAGCCTATGTAACTGTTCCACTAATTTATAGAATTAGGCTCTTATGTTTTCGAAACAGATTTCAGAAACACCACAAGAGAACTTGTGCATTCATCCATGTAGGAAAGAGAAAGGAAAATCATCTTTATGTATGTGACAGCACTGTTTTCTGGATGGCTGGTGCCTGTTGTGCTTAGAAATGGTTGCCTATGCCAATTCAGAGCTACTCTGGAGCCCTGCATGCATGCATAGTTCCATTAATATGTCTAGATTGCTCTAAATTTTGGTTACAGTCCACTGATAATACTAAATTGCTCTTTTGCAAAATAGCAAGATATTCTCTGAACAGGCAGCAGCATAGACAACTCTGACTCAGAGTCTCATTGGAAAATAACGAGTCATTTATGTCTACTTCTTTGCTTCAGATCTAATTGAAGTTGATAGCAAAGCCCCTTGACCCTGACCACAATGGAAACACAGATGGAGAGGTTTCAGCCTGCGTATCCAGCCTGGTCAGCACGAAGGGGTGAGGTGACTAGCAGCTAGTTATCATCACAGGAGCCACAGCATCCATCTCTGCCTCCCCTGTGTTTGCCACCAGCTAGCGTGTGGACAGGTGGCTTTGCAAAGCTTTGAATGGGTTCTTTCTCCCCACAAAATATTGTCCGAATCCCACAGGCACTTAAAAGAAGACAGACAAAAGGGAGTTGTCGCTGATTCACACGGTAGGAAAATCCACATAATGTAAATTTGAAAACTAGATACTCTGCTATCAAAGACTATAATTTAAAACATTATTAAATTCACTGATGTGACTTTTTCAGTAGAAAATTGCAGTCTGGTTTATATCAGATTAGAAATTTAATACATCTGCTGTTAAGTATCTAGAAAGCATTGCGTAACTTTCATCCATGAAGAACAGAGCCGGAGTAAAAGCACTAGAAGATGAAGGGAAACCTGCGACAGGGGTGTTGCATGGCAACTGAAAGCTTGGCTCTGCCAGTCAGTGGCTGTTCTTTGTACTTTAACCTCTATGGTAGGGAAATTAGTCATTAAAGTGAACCTCAGATGGATGACTCTTAATTTCTGAAATACAGCTGAAGCTCTGCTGTACACAAAAGCTTGCTTATGAAAACATCTCATTTTGAACACAAGTGTGCTTTGTGAAGAGCTGGAGATTAAAAAAAAAAAAGGAAAAAAAGAAAAAGCCTGGTACACCTTAATCAGAGACAGCCCATTGCTCTTTTTCCCTAACCTCAAATGGTTGAACATGCACCCTTGTTTAGACCTCACACAACATTCAATCTGTCCTTAATTTCAGACAAACAATACTTTCTCTGTTTGGAAAACAACATATACCAAATAAAATGGATTGGCCCTAAAATTATATTTTTTTCCCCACTTGTTTCAGTAATCAGCAAATCCCATAGAAGACAAAGGATTAGTTACATATGTATTTGCTCATTTTTTCCACAAAAGCTGCACAGACAGAGCAAGGGTTGCTTGTAAACAACTTGTCCAGTGGATGAACTGTTTTTCACAAAAGGCATAGAGAAGCAAGAGAGAAAGGTCTTTAAAATGACTGGCTACTTACTTCTTTTTCTATTAACCAAAATCTGGGAGCCACTTTTATTTTCTGTGTACTGCCCTGCCTGAGGGCTGTGGATGCATGAGGGCTGGGACCTGCTAGGCTGGGAAGGTCCTCCTGTGCCAGGTCTGTGGGTGGATGTGCTTCTCCTGCACAGGGGGAATTTGGCCAAATCCCCACTGGGAGGAAATAGTGCAGAGGTGGCTGGACCTTAGTTTCTTCTCTAGGATCTGAAAATGTTCCTCATTTAACAGTGAAGACTACTAAAAGGAAGACTGAGGCTTAGTCATTACTGTGCAGAAGACAAGATCAGTTGTGTTTTATCTCATGCTTTGATCATGGGTTTCGTGGTGTTTGGTGATTGATTTCTATGCTGAACTTCCTTAGTCTTGCAATTTGCGAAAATTATATTTTTGTTAATATTTTTGGACACAGCACATATCCAGAGGAAAACCTGTGTCTACCCGGAGACCAGAGGAGGTAGTGGTGAACAGCAAGTGTCACAGACACTACACAGATGCTGTTGCAGATATGTGGTCTACTATGTTTTATTTCCAAAAGATTTATTTTACTGAATTTCCAAAATTGAAGTTGCTGAAGATGAACCAGCATGCTCAGAGAGAGGCTGGGGGAGATGGTGTAGAGTGTTTTACTGAGGGTAGGCAGGGACTTGGTGGCAGAGAACTCAGAAGAGCCTGGAAGGTTAAGGTGTGAATATAGTGAAACAGACAAAGAAAGATATGTAAAAGGTTTAAATTTGATTTGCTGATTAAGCCATTTGTAAGTTGAAATGTTTATAAATGTTCACACTGTATCATCTTAAACTTCAAATGTGTCAGACCTGTGGCTGCCTTTTCAGTTTATTTCCTAACACCTCCCAAAATTTCACATTTCTCAGACAAATTACTCTTCTCTCAGAAATATCCCATTTGAAACGTTTACTTGTGCTGTGGAAAGAAACAGCATCCGTCCCTGTCAGGGTTTCACCGCCATTCTTGCTGTTAGAAAGCCATGCTTTTTGTGCAAAGTGCTCAAAGGCAAGTGCTTGAAAAAAGGGTGAGTTAGAAGTGTGCTGCATCTCCTTCACTTCAGAAAGCCAAGGAATTAAGGCCAACACTTCTGGGGCTACTCTAATATCTGTGGCTGGGTCCGTGGGGCTTGAGCACTGAAATCAGTGAGATACCTTTGAAATTCCTTCCTTAGGATGCTCAGATATGAGTGTAGGACACCAGCTTGGTTTGGATCTTGGCTGCCTTTTTGAAATAAAATTATCTGCATTCATTAGGTACATTGAAATCAGTGTAAGCAAGTTTTGTTTCCTGGCACTTTACAATGAAGCTGTATTCTTGATGAGTTTTTGCCACTAAAAGTTGTTCCAAAATAAACCAGTCTCTGTTTTATAAATAAATTCACATGTTTAATTCCAAATGCAGTTTCACTAAACTCAGAGGTCATGTTCTCCAGGTAAAGGGATGCATATTTTGCAAAATGTGCTATAGCCTGTGGCTATTTTCTCATATTAATACAAAAAGCCTAATTAACAATAGTGCTGGTTTAAATTATTTTAGATTTAATTTTTAATTAAATTTTAAAAAATCTCTACTACAAATTTGAAACAGCATAAGTTTGATTTTAATCACAAATCTGATTTTAAATAAATTATTCCAGCTGGTCATTTGTCAAACCCTGAGTGGAAATCTGTTGGATTTTACCCTTTTCTGACCCAGAGATGGGGCAACTCTACAAATTCATTTCCCACATTAATCTTTCATGTGATTTTTATTTTGGGCAGCTTCTCATGGATTTAAAAGGCATGTATCACCCTGAGCAGAACTTCCTACAGATTTGTGTCCCATTTTGTTTAAGCTATCCCTCTGCAATATTCCAGCTGTCCCTCACGTCTCCTATGGTGCTTGTGCTTGGTAAGTACAAGCAAACACTGTCACCAGCCAGAGTGGTGTTCCTGTGGCTTGGGTGTGGCTGCTGCCAGGTGATAAATAATGTGTGAATTTGGTCTGCTTTTCTGCCGCTGGGAGCACTAAGTTATGTTCCTTTGTTGCCTGGCTGGGAGCATTCTCAGGAACCTGCAGGAACTTGGTTGTCCTCAGCTGCTGCACATTCAGTTGAAAAGCTAAATTGGTTCAAGAAGTGTTAGGGAAAACTGGCAGACATATAATGTGACTGTCTAAAACTCACCTTCATAAAAAAGGAAGCTAGCAGGGAGTATTAACTGTAGTAGACAAGAGGATGGAAAAGGGTCATACGTTATAGCTTGTGCTGTCATTGAATTTACCTAGAAAGAGGAGGGGAAGTATGGGGTGACAGGTGGAAAATTAAGTAAAATTGAAGGACTGAAGATATGATGGAAGGGATTAGGGGCAGCTGAAAGGATTCAGCGTTGGTGATAACAAATCGTAAAGGGGAAAGGAGAAAGTCCTGCACCTTGAGAGGAGTATGCTGGAGAGGATTGGTCAATCCTCCTTTCCCCTCTGGGGCTTCCTCTTGTTGAAACTCAAAGAAACCTTCAAGGTCTCTCTGAACACAGAGGCAAGTCATGGATGTGATATAGGCAGAGAAACAGGGTGGTTGTCATCCTCTGGGCAAGGCTGCTTCGATGGATGCCTATGAGCTTCCCAGTCATAACATTTGGTTTACCCTTCCCCTCCTCCCCCTCCAAAATAAAACAATGCACTCTTGTTTACTCTTTCCCCACCATCCCTGGGTTTGGTGATTTTAGTAATTCTGGTCTTTATCAGTAACCTTGATAAGTCTGGGAATCTTCTCTATTCCCACTGTCCTCTGACATTCATCCATCCAAGAAAAGTTCCCAATACATCCCTGTCCCCATGTGTGATATCTGTCAGAACCTTGGGTTATTTTATTAGTTTAGCCCCAGGTTGGAGTTGTCCAGCCATTTTTTCCCTTCCATTGCTCTCAGCAGCTGGCAGTTTCTCATTTTGCTGTCATATTGCTGGAGCCTGTGGTGTACAGGAGTGGGATCTAAATGCTGCGATCTGCTGCTGGAAGGGAAACTCTGGAGAACATGGAACCCACCTTCCCTGAGAGGTGCACAGCAAAGCATGAACAGGAAACAGTAATGAGCTGCACCAGAGGAAATGCTGGCTGGAGACAGAGGAAAAAATTCTTCCAAAAAGGATAGTTGAGCACGGAAACAGGCTGCACAGAACAGTGGCGGATCCTCTCTCTGTGGAGGTATTAAATACTTGAAAGAGACAAGGTCCTAGGCAACCTGATTTAACTTTTAAGTAGCTTTTGCTGCCCTTTTCAGCTGGTCAGCTGGCCAGGCTGGTCAGGAGGTCAAAGCTGCAAATCCTCCCTGAGACCTGCAATAAGCAGATTTGCCTGTCTTCTGTAATTGAGATTTGAAAAGCAGTTTTACCTCAGGCAGTATGATAGCAGTCAGTTGTCATGTAGACAAGTGTGCTGTCTAAAAGAGGTATCCATGTAAACAAAGAAACACTGGCATTTTACAGACCCTTTACCATGAGTTTTCATAGCTCCAGTTCTCTATCAGAACACCAAAATCTGATCACTGTCGATGTACAAGGCAGTTTTCTTCAGGCACACGTAGAATAAATATCAAATCTCCCAATGTCCAAAGCATCAAACAGAACCTGTCGTCTGAACCCTGAGGGGCTCCACCACTTGTCACAAATGCCAAGAAGATCAGGCAGGTGAAGGCTTGGGATTCAGCTGAGCAGTGAACTGGGTGAGGAACAGGCTCAGCAGTGAATGAGAGACTTGATTAGGGAATGAATCACTTAGGGAGAAAGTTGTGCAATTAAACTGATAAAGTTGGCAGCAAAACAAAAAGCAGAAAGAGAGAATGAATGCAACAATCAATCAATAAAGCAGTGAATCAATTGTCTAGTTAATAAGATAGTTAATTATGCAGAGCAGAGCAGGAAAGGCAGTGTACTTGGTCAGTTTGGCTCCAACAAACCTCCCCAGTATGTTTCATCATTTACTTTTGCTAATTTTTGTTAACATAGGCAAGGTTTCACCTCTGAATTAGTATTCTCCTATTTTAAAGATAGAAGTTGTTTCTAGGCTGTTATGATTTATTTCTTTACATTGTTTCAAGATGGCAAGAATTAGGTTATGATCTGGGAGAACTTGTAGTCTACTCTGCAAAAGCAATATTTACCTATCAGCATATTCTCATTTCTAATATTTCAATATTTTATATTATTTTTATTATTTAATTTCTATTTCATATTACTGTGCTATTTATTGATCTTTCCACTGTCAACACAAATATTCTAAGTGCTTTCTAAACTAGAGTTTGCAAACCTTTCCTCAAAATAGTTTCTATTCTGAAAGTACCCACTTTTGAAACACTTTATTATGTTGTTGAAAGAGCCCTCTCCATTTTCTCCCCATTGTACAACACAGAAACAAGAACTGACAATTCAGTGTCCTTGCATCCTAAAGTGATACAACACAGTGTAATGCACGAGGCAAAGAAATAGACATGAAATAGTCACCTTGTTGAAGAAGATAGAGGTGAAGGATTTTCAGACATTGTCTGAAGCTTGGACCACGCCACATGGCTAAGATCTTCCTCTAGGATCTGTCTACGTTATTTGTCAGGACTTTAGTGGTACTGTTGTGATCAGCTTTCACACAGTGTATCTGCAAGGCTGGGCAGTTCTGGACACAGCCCAGCAACTGTCTCCATGCCTTGGGTGTGAGTGGGACTTGGCCTTCACTGTTGGAGCTGGACATCAGTAAGCCTTGAAGATGCCTAAAACCCATGAGAACTTTGGGGTTTTTTCTTCTAAACTTCCCAAGGCCTCCTAAGCTTGCCTCTGTGTCTGTATCTGCCCAGCAACAGAAAGAACTCATCTACTTGACACCTGTCTCACTCCTGAACCTGAAAGAGATCCGTAATTCAGCTTCCTTGTCAATCCATAGACATCTCCTGGTCCCAGCCCAGTTGCTCACCCTGGAATCCAGATCTGCAGAAACTGCAGTTCAGGTGGCTGGTCTCTGTTTGGATCAGGAGCCATGGTGTGATGCCCATCTGCATCCAACAAGACTTCCATGTAAATTAGAAATGATCCTATCAGCAAACTTCTGTAGAAGGATCATCCAGAGTCTGATGTGTTGCAGAGCAAGTATTGTACTTGAATTTATGACTTTTAATATTCAGTCAGAAATAGTAGTTTCTGGAGCTGATTTTTGATATGGTTTTGATGAAGATAGTCCTTACTAGTGAAGATAGTCCTTACTACTAAAGAATGCTAAGTCACCAAACGGAAGACTATTTTGTGAAACACTGCTATTGGCAACAAGATAGTGCTGTTCTTGTGTATGTGAATTCAGTCTGGGTTGCAGAGGTAGGTTGTTTTCACTGACATGGTTCTCAGGCACATTAGGTGACAAAGGTTTTTGTTCTGAGATGCATATATGAAAAGACCTTTATTTACTGGTGTTTCTGACATCACATTGGAGGGGTTTACATTTACTGCACTGGCCTGATATTGCTCCATCCAGAAAATTTAAGTCCATTTGCCTTGCTAATATTGCAGAAACAGAATAATCTTGTAAAAAAGTTCCAGCTGTCTCCTGGTCTGTTTATGGGGTAAATATGGCCGTCTCTGACTGAAACTTCAGGCACAAGTTCGCAGTTAGTAACCTGTTCATTATGTCTTCTTGTCCACCAGCTGTGGACAGAAATAATTTTAGGCAGCTCATCTTGTAGTTGCACTAGAGATTTCCCTTTGTCTTTTTACATAGCCTGGTATCATTTTGATGGAAACACCTTATATGGGGGCAGTAACTTTTGTGAGGAAGATGGGGCAAAATGTTCTACAGACATCCAGATAATGGTCTCTGCTCCTCTAATTCTTGTTAACTTCATTGACTTCCATGCAAGAAGCCTCTTTGCTGAAATGACAAACACTTTGACATTACTGAGTAGGTATTAAGACCTCCATAAAAATTCTGGTGACTGTACTTGAATCCTTGCAGTACTGTAGGTGACAGGTTGGAGCCTGCCTACAGCACATTGTCAGATGCTTACACCTGTGGAACATGCTGATCTACCTAAAGGGAAAAGCATTTTTATTCCTAGCAGACAGATCAACCATTTTGCTAGCTCAGGAAGTCACTGTTTGGGGCTATAAGCTTTTGTTGTCATTGATTCCTCCTGGTCATATTTTGAGGACTGAAAGGCTTGTAAGGCTTGCAAACACAGCCAATAAGCCTGATTTGTCATGCCAAGGAAAAACACTGTGAAGAGGAGCTTGAAGAAAAACAACAAATATGCTCTGTGGAGCAGCCAAAGCATTATAGAATTTATCTGGGCTATGTACAATAACCTCTTAAGTCACTGTCACTTTTTAGAAGCACGTAACAACATGCAGAAATATAAAATAGTGTAGAAGCACTCCAGGAGCTTAATCAGAACATGGCTTATTAGAGTGGGTGCCAGTCTATAAAGAACTGCTTGGTAATATCAGCTTCCTGTTAATCCCATAACAATCAGATAATGGTGAAATGTTGATTTATTCACTGATTTACTCTTAGCTAGATTGAAATAATGGAGTAAAATGAGCCCATTTAGACTGGTCCTTAAATTGAATGCTCCTAATTGCATTTGAAAGAATAGACCATAATGCATTTGAGTATCGCAATGACCCTGCTAATCTATGCAATTAGTTAACTATTTTGGAAAGGAGACTACCTTACATGTAGTTTTGTCTTAAAGATTAGAATATATTTCTCATGTACTCTATTCATGATTCTGTACTGAACTGATTGCCCATGTAAAATCCTCAATTTTACTCCAATACTAGTGTCTTTCTGTTTAAGTTTGCAATGGAACAGCTCAATTACTGTATTATATTTCCATTTAATTATTCAACTAGAATTCTGAAATTTGCACATATTCATTCTGGGTCACAGAGTTCAGCATGGGAGGGAATTCCAGATTACACATTCCATTAGATATTATCAAAAGGCCATCTGTCTTTCTTAGTGGGTTTCAATCACTCAAGAGCCTGAGGATATTTAGGCAGGAAAGGAGAAGTAAGAGAGAAAAGCTCTTGCAGTAAAAATCTGACTAGGGCACTTGCAAATTTCAAATGTTTCTAGAGGGGTAGGACCTGACTGCAATTTCACAAGAATCTCCTGCTCCACTTAATGTTTCTCACCCTCGTATTTTTGGAGAATCACTTTTTAATATATGTCTCAGCAAAGACTTGGTGATCTCCTGTCTGTGGAAGCTCCTGGCTATACTCCTGGCTACTGAAATAAAACAAATGGAGGAGACAGGCTGGTGCTGGGCATTTGAGCACTGCTTCCAGTCAGGATCCCCTCCTTGTCTTCATTCAAAGATGGCCATATTGCCAAGCAGGCATCATTTTAAATGAGATGTCTGTGTTAAACTCTTCTGTGTGTATTTGCATCGGGGTCCATTTTTGCATACAGCTGGACATTTCCACGTTTCTACTGTGTGCAGCTGCAAGTGAGAGTAATTGAGAGCAGGAGACTGTGCATCTCAACAGCCTGCAGTTGTACCCACCAGTTCCACCTGCTGGGTGTCCCTGAAGCTAAAGGACAGAAACTAGACGGGACTGGACTATTACTGTCTGTCTCCCTGCATTTCTGTGTTTAAACATTAAATTTATAGGGTTTTCAGAGTTGAATTATTTTTATGCCTGGCCTCAGATTCATGCCCCACTCTTGTCCAGATGCACGCATGAAAAAGTCCCAGGAACACTCTAGTCTTCCAAAGTACAATGGAATGCTTTATGCCTGTACAATTAACACACTTTTAAAATATGCTGTATGAGCTTTGTTTGTTGATATTTTTGGATTCTTTCCTAAATAATGCAAATGTTTTCAAGTCATGAAACAACTGTTACAATAACAGAATCTGACACTCTGCTTAACACTGATGGAGTACTTTAAGAGAATCTCCTGGGAGATGAGCAATAAAAGGTTTATCAGACTCTTTGCAGGAAATACTTTGGGAAAAAACTATTGGAAGGGCAGCAAAGAGGCCTGTAAAGCTAGTGGCACATAGCTACTGCTAGTTTCCCTTCCTGAGCTCATGGAATTAGTGAGAAAAAAGTGCAAGAGTAAAGGCACTGGATGCATCCCTCCAGCTGTAGATTAGGCTGAGAATCTTTCAGGTTCATCAGATTTTGGCAGTAGAGATATCCGAGGACAAATAAAGACAACAATTTCTAGAGGCTGCAGCACCATCAGCAGTAGAGGAGAAACCTCTATGCCACAAGAGCCACCTGCCTGATGGGCTCCACTACATCCAGTGCAGGGTGTTCTGTTCCCTTGCCATCAAGCACCACAAGAACTCTTAGTAGAATATGAATGGTGAAAATGGTTGGGTGTCCTCACTTTGAGGATCATATGACCCAGCTGAATGTCCTGTGAAGTGTGCTGCTTGTCAGGAGTCCAAGTCCAAGGTGCTCATTGTTAAATCTTGAGTTCTTTGCTGTGAATTAAACTAAAAATGTATTAAGATAATCCCAGCATGGCTGAGGTCATCTGGTCCAACCCTGCTGCTCAAGCAGGCCCACCTAGAATTGATTGCCCAGCCCATACTTCAACAGCTTGTCCATGAGGAGGTTATCAGAGACAGTTCCAAGAGCCTTACTGAAGTCAAGGAAGAAAATATTCGCTGTTCTCCCCTCATCTACAAGATGGTCATTTCATCATAGATATTTGTCTAGCTGCCAAGTGTGACCTGCCTTTATGAATTAATGCTAACTACTCCTAATTTCCTCCTTGTCCTTTCTGTGCCTAGGAATGATTTCCAGCATGGCTTGTTCCACCACCTTACCAGGGACTGGTATGAGATCCATTGGCCTGTAGTTTCCCGGGTACTCCTTTTGCCCTTTTTGAAGACAGGAGGGATAACAGCAAGGGGACAGAGAATGTGCACATAAGATAGATGGTTTCAAGTTCCTGATATCTGATAAAATTCATCATATTGTATTTACAGACCACCAGCAGTTCAGGAGTTGTTGGTGGCATAGTTAAGAGCTTCTGCAAAAAGATCAAGGCCCTAGAAAATCAGGAATGGGAAAATTTTGTACTTAATTTCCAAAAGAAAAAGATGGGACCAGTCAGCTTAGCCTCAATTCCTAAAATTGACTGGAGGAATTACTAAAGCTGTTGTTGGGCACCTGGAAGTTACAATGAAGGCAAAATTGTCAAGAACAGTTCATGTGAAAACAATCTAATGTCTTCTGACATGTTTGGCTGATAGGAGAGAATCTGTACCTGTCATTTCTTGACTTTGGTGGAACTATTACACTTGACATCCTCATATGGAAGCTAGAAAACTCAGTTCTGGGAAAAAAATGTACCAAAGAAATGTACAAAAATGCATTGCTTTAAGAATAGATACAAATAGTTCGCTGTGACAATGGGTATCTATGGTCATCTGAACTACCTCCTCTACACAAACAGCACTACCTCAGAACCTCCTTCTCTTTGCAGACTTTTTTCCCTGTCCAAATGAACATTTCAGGCTGCTGCATATATATATATATGCTAAGTCACCTGGACTTTTTCTTGGAAAAAGAGCAGAAGATAATTAGGCAATATTGCTGATAGGCAAAAAAAACCCCCCAAAACCAAACATGTCAGAAGCGAAGGCTTCTGTCAGATAAATATTGGAATGTGGCTGTATGGGGCATGAATGTGAAAGGAGAGTGGAGTCCCAGTTAAAAACATGATCTCAGGAGCCCTGTGGTTCACGTGAGTTGCTCAGTCCTTCTTTGCCAGTTTTCAATTGCCAATTTTCAACTTGCTTTCCTGTCTCAGAGTTGAAGTCTGCCCTCACAATATTCATGGAAAACTGAAATTCAGAACAAGGTTTAGAGCCACGTGTCACAGCTTCCCAGTTTGCTAACATCTTCCTCTCTGAATGCTCTCTCCTGCCACTGTTGAAAATAATATTTATAGAGAGCTTGCTTGTGTGATGAAACCACTGCCTGTCAGGCACGTCAATATCCACTGCACAGAAAAGCAGATGTGAGCTAAATCTTTGGACAATAGTCTTGAGATTTCACAGGGATGGAGTTAAAAATGTCTTATCACATGGCCTAGTAGAGCCAAGGGTGAGAATATAGAAGGGGTTATGATATTTCTAGGGAGAGGTAAGGACTGGAAATAATGGTGCTACTGCACGTCTTCAAAGCCTTCCCTTGCAAAAAGAAGAACCTTGTGAATAACATACACCTAGACAAAGGCTGCTTCAGGAAATTCACACCAGACACCAGCTGGCAAGGGCATGGGGACTGTCCTGCCTTAGCAGGTTCCAGGTAGTCACAGAATCATTAAGGCTGGAAAAGACCTTTAAGATCATCACTTCCAACCATCAGCCTCACACCACCACCGTGTTCATGATTAAACCATGGCTTCAAATGCCATGGCCAACACACAAGTGTTTTTTGACCACTTCCAGGGATGATGACTCCACCACTTGAATGGGAAGTCAGTTCCAATGCTCTATAAACCCTATTTTTCCTAATATATAATCTAAACCTCCTCTGACACAACTTGAGGCTGTTTCCTCATGAGAGAAACCTTTCTCCCAGCCATCTTCATTGTCTGAACCTCCACATCAGGCATAGGCATAGTGGTTTCTCTGTGAGGAAATGGGGAATAATATGGAAAAGCTCACAGAGCATAAGTGAACTGAAGGGTTAGTTCAAATGTTAGATGGATGGTAAGAGTCACTGTGCTTTTGAGATAGATTTCCCAAATTGCAGCTCTCTGCAGTAAATGTGGAACTCTTTTTTGTGTCTTTTTCTGCCTTAAATTTATCACTGTAACTGCCCAGATCTGGGTAAAACCTGCACATTTAACTTCACACAGTAGCCAGCAGTGCTCAGTCAGACCCCTTGCTGAGCTGGTCCCCTTTAGTTCAATAATAAATAACAGTGTTTATTGGAGCAGGACGTGGCTGGCTGCTGGTAATGTCATCCAGTTTGTACAAATCTGCCAGAGAAGTGTGGAAGCTGCTGCTAGGAGCTCTCCTCATGTAAATTCATTGTCTGTACTTCCACAGCTGCATGCCAGATAGGGAAGTCTTGTTTGAAACAAAAGTAGTTGAGTGAGTCTTACATCTGGCAGAAGAGGGGAGACAAGAGGCCTCCAAATAATTTATACCCCTTTGTCTAAAGCAAGAGGTATCCTAATTGTTTATTCCTTGTAAAAGTCCCTTTGTCCTTCTCTTTCTTGATCTCTTGGGGTTTTTGTGGGTGTGTTTGTTTGCTTGTTTTGAGGTTTTTTTTTTTTTCTGTTTAAGTGTTACCAAGGTAAAATTTTACTCTTGTATTCCCGCATGGTGATGTGAGATTCCTGCAGAACTCCCACAAAAGTGGGGTTTGTCCAGAGGACACAGTGATTCCCATCCTGCTGCAGAGAAGAGGCTGGGAGAGTGCACTGCAGCAAGCATGAGCTATGCAGCAGGAACCCTTAAACTGCAGATACAGGTTTGAGCTGACAGTAATGTACATCAGGTGCTGCAGGAGATGTACAGGCTGCCTGTGGGAATCACTCCTCCAGAGCCTCAAGGTCTTTCTTGACCTTCTCCATTCTTAAAGACAGTCTCTTTGTAACTGTTTCTACAGGCTGGAGAGCTTTTGTGGGATGAGGAAAACCGTTCTTTTTTTTTTTTTTTTTGCCTTTTAGGACAAATATCTCTGCAAAGCTTTCTGTGGATTGTCATTGCCTATCTAATGCCAATTAATTATTAATCTGTTTGGTATGTGTGAATAACATATTTAAGCACTGAAATGTGGATGAGCTCTAATTTTAAGCTGGTCTACACAGACCTGGCACCCCCCAAAATCTTCTCCCTCACTGCTCCTTCGGGGTCAGGGAGCAGGTCACTGCCTGCACCCTGGCTGTAAACACAACTCAGGCTCTTATGAAGGCTTGAGGAATTCTTCTGTCCAGCTCCTTTTTGAATACTTAACCCAAGATGAAATATTCAGACTGAGCTGGCCCCTGCAGTGACGAGATCAGAGAGGGTGAGGATGACTTTCCTGGGAGATGCTGCTGAAACCCTCACCAAGGATGGAAATTGTGGGAACCTATTTACCAGAAGGAGCCAGGGGACAGCTGGAGGAATCAAGAGCAGACAGAGAGGAGAAGGGCAAACAAGGCAAGTTTTAGACAGCCAAATTTCTGCCCTTTGCTTACCTAAATGGCTCCTGTGGGTGGTTATTTTAACCAGGACCTTCAGGCCACAACTGCCAAGCACAAACCCTTTTTCTTATGTGCTTAATTGAATTGAAAATTAACAATAGACTAGCTCTGGCACTTGACTGGACTTTTTTTGCCAGTGTTTAAAAAAGGAAACAGCAGCTTAAGGACAAATAGGTCTCTCAGCTCCTTGATATTTCTCAGAGTCGTGTCACCAGATGGGGAGAAGTGATGGCACTGTATGGTGTAAAATGCTGAGAAAATCTTAAAAAATCACAGGCTTGATATGGATCCAATTATGCTCAGGACTCAGATGTGTTATTCTAGCATACCACAGCAAACTATAAGCTTGTTTGAGAATGAAGTACCAATGGAAAAAAAAATCACATTTCCATGATACTAAGGCAAGCCAGAGAGAGGGAGAGAGAGCGTGCCTGGGAACAGCATGTTATAGGGACTTCATGTCTGCAAGGGAGCTGTGCTAATGACTTCCCAGTGGGTGGAACTGGAGAGGAAGTCTTATCTCCAGACTCCTCAGAGATAGGCAGTTGGAAAACACCGGCTCCAAAGCTAATATTTCTGCCTGACTAATAGAAGTGCAGAAGTCAAAGATATGGTATGTGTTATGTGTCAAAGCTACAACAGTTTTCACCAAGTCTAAATCATAACTGCATTGTCAGGCAGAAAACCTTATGGGGAATGCAAGGATAATGACAAAAATAATAGGAAGAGAAATAAAAGGTTGAATCCAAGGAGCCACCCAACCATCTGAATTCCTACTATATTTAATTTGCTTCTGAGAGAAGTGTTCTCTTGTGGCAGACAGACAAAGATGCATCATTGGTTGAAGTAAATCAGAATTGCTCTTCTGAAGCCAGCAAAGCCTTATTGATTTACATTACTTGATGGTCTCTGCTTGAAAATTCATCATTGTAACAAATACTATAAAACTCTAAGTTTGTCACCAGCGAAGAGCCTTTAGGGATGGCAGAAGGGAATCATCCTTCCTGCTTGAACAACAGGATTACTCAAATGGGAAACAGGCTTGCACCAGTCTTCCTTCAGGATATGATGCCACAGCACTATGAGGTACAGCAGTATGGGCAATAATCCTGGAAAGCATATGAGTAGCTAAAAACCAGGAATATCTGGCAGCTGAAAATGTTAAACAGGAAGGAATGGCCAAAAAAAGAGGTTTGTAAACAGGACAAGGGTATGAGTGTTTTACTGGCTGTACTCTCATGGCCAAGGAATTGCACGGATGGATGTCTACCACAGGAACAGAAAAGGAAGCAGGACAGTCTCCATGGAGTCTGTGTGAGGAGCACAGTGAAGGCCCAGACTCACTTGGAAGAGGAAGGTTGATTGGGGATTTAGGCTTTGTAGGAATGGAGAACTGACTTTAATCCATGGATTGTTTTTGAAAGTAACACACTACTGTGCACGGGTTTGGGAACGATGCGTGCTTGGCCCCAGCAGGGGCTTGCCACACTTAAGAGCCCCACAAATTATCAGTGATCAAGTAAACAAGTCCTGATATACACCCTGTTTCTATTAATAGTGCCTTTCTTTCTGCAAACAGGGTTCAATTCTTTCTTTATCTCATTGTCTGAGTGGGGACTGTTAGTGGATGTCATCTTTCTACATTTATTATATGCCACAGGATCTTGCTTTGTACTGTAGTACAATCATACACAATGGAGGGAGTACAGAAGCTAAGAAAGCAAAATCATACAGGAATTCACAGAGCTTGTCTTTGCCTGTGTTTAACACACTCTAGAACCAGCAAGCTCATAATCAACATTATTTGTTATTCAAAAGATCTCCCAAGCCACTTCCATCAGCTACACGACATTGGGGGAGGAGAATCTGCTCTTATTTTCTAAGACACAGAGCAGATGGCTCATGTTTTATGGATGGAGAAGACACCACATGGACCTTTACATATACAAACACATCAACATGTGGTCACGTGCCCAAGCTTCCCAAGCTTAAGCGTTGCATGTCTTAGTCCAAAGTGCTATAGTATATTGTGCTTTTTAGTAAGAAATTTGCTTTTGGTTTGCTTTGGTACTCAAAGTTTTTCCATGTCTTTTCTCTTGGTATTGTGGCAGTAGCAATCTCATATATTTCAGAAGTCTGCCTTCTGAAATATATCTATTTATCCTCTGTCTAAACTGTCCCCTCTCATATTTCATGTGCCTAAAGGATTTCATTTCTGTTTTTAAAAGCAGAGAAATTATAGCCTGTGATTTGATAAGGAGACTCTGCAGCAATCTTGACTTTTGATACAGCTGACCTTTATTTTCCCACCTGTACAGCTCAGATTCAAAATTTTCTTCTGTTTTGCTGCAAGGCCTGATTTCTCAAGTTTGATTAAGACCTTGGAATGGGAGATAATTGTGAAGTGCACAGAGAGGTAAATTAGCCTGGGCAGTAGAAATATACTTTAATGGGGCCAGACTGATTGAAGTACTTGAGGTTGCACAAGTATTTTGGGATAATGTTGGGCTTTGCACTAGATTATTTCCCCTGAAAGTATGGAGCACAAGGAGATTATCTGTCCAGCTGGCTGACTACCAGTCTTGAGTGAACACACACTTCAGTTTAATTGTCCTTAGTGTGACAGCCACCTTACTAAATGCATAAACACAATGATATTAAAAGTTATGCACCCCCCAAGGTTGAATTCCCATGGGTCATTAATTATACAAACATGCAGAGCTCTTCCATACACTTTTTAAAACAATACTGTTACAATATGGATTGTATATTGAAGACTGAAAATGAATCTGGAATCCTTGGAGAGCTTCAGGATGACTCAGCCAGTGTAAAGGATTTGTCACGTTGTCCTGAGGATATGACAGTAATTTATACTGATATGGCCACGATGACAGGGAGCCACATCCTGCAGACCCTACTGAGACAATCTGTCCCACATCCCTACTGGCCACATCCCGCCAGAGGATATCTGGGAGAGAGATAATGATAGTCCAAACATCTGAATCCATAGCAAGCTGGCACATCCCCAAAACAAATCCATAGATGCTTCATTTACATGCACTTGTATCAAATTGCTTCTGTGGATGGAAGAGAGCAGGGGCTTGGACTGTGATCCAAAAGATGTGGCTGTTACTGGCCACAGGAGCTGTCCTAGATGCCGGTTTCCCTGGGCTGACAGGGTAACCATGGGAAGAAGGCATCTCCTTCTCCTGAGGCCCTCCCTGAGGGACATCCCATGTGGGGCATGGCAGACCCAGCACTTGGCTGAAATTGTCTGTGTGACTGCTGTGGTCAGCCCTTTCAAAGGCTCAGCCTGGCAGCCTGCTCACATTTCGTCCCTGATTTCCCGGGTCTCAACATCCTTACCCTTCCACAGAAATATACAAAACACTGGGGAGCTTTTCTCCCTACCAGCTGACTTTTCAATTCTGCTCTTTTTGTCAGGGCTTCTCCCTGGAGCTCCCCAGCAAGACTGTGGAAAACTCCCACACAATTTATTTGACTTCCCACCCGCTGGTCTCAAAGGCACATGCTGGGCAGTCACTCATGCAGCAGCATGTCCGTGGCCTCGGGTGCCAAACTTAGGGGCTTCACAGTCAGCCCTGAGGGTTCAAAGAATGCCTGATAACCCCCCTCTGCCACTGGGCTGCTCATAACCTCTCACTGTATATATGCATATATACATATATACACACATGCATATATATACACATATTTTTAATACATATATATTCTTTTGTGCATATGTTTGTGTATTCACACAGTCAAGGTATACAGAACTCATAAAGTGAATTCTAAAATACAGTGAGAACACTTTTTACCCCAAAATTGCTTTCTTGTCTTAACACTTTGCAGTTTAATTTAGGGTGCAAATTCATCCTGAATGACTCCAGCATGATGGCAGGATGCACTCATCTGTTCACTTTTGAATATGAAAATCCTCAAGGGACATCAATCAAGCTTTCCTAGTGACTTCCCACATCCATCCATCCATCTTCCATATTTTTGTACATGCTCACAATGCAGTAAGCTTGAAAACAGAAAAGTTACAAACCCAGAGCTATGCAGTGCTGTATCAAATAACAGTATGTCTCTGGTTGTAATTAAAAACTGAAGAATTTACACAAAATTAAAGCCAATGTACATGGATGTCTGTGTGTAGGTTTTAAACCCAGCATATATAGAAAAAAATTGGGCATTGCCAGACAGAAAGAAAAAAGAAGCCATGAGATGTTCCAGAGTCTTCATTGTGCAATGCAGTATGGGTGGAGAGAAAAGTAGGATTTGGTCCAGGTTTGGTGAAGGTGCTAATGTTCATTATCTAGAAAAGTGACATATTATCTCTTTTTCTGTGTTTTTAATTCTAACAGAAGTTCTTTCCTGTAGAATTGCCTCTGTGAGTGAGTTCTCTGCCCCCTCTAATTATCAGCTGGATTCAAGGAGAGCCTGCTTTCCTGTTTTCTGTACCTTAGCTGCCTATGTGAGGCTTGAGTAGCCCTGTCAAGAGTCAGCCTCCCCCCCAGCATAACTCTTGGGGTCACTGAAATACATAAGCTTTTCCACCATCTCTAGATGCTTTCCCCTGGGAAGTATCATCCTACATATACATGTATATATAGAATAGAAATA
The DNA here is from genome assembly GCA_013399835.1 of Leptocoma aspasia. Classification (NCBI taxonomy): domain Eukaryota; kingdom Metazoa; phylum Chordata; class Aves; order Passeriformes; family Nectariniidae; genus Leptocoma; species Leptocoma aspasia. Next base: position 2,513,922 of record VXAX01007965.1, read on the forward strand.
TAAAACCTGGGAACTCTGAGAAGGCAACAGCCTCCATGACTTACAGGCACAGGGCATGTGATGTAAGTGGGAACTTCCCCTGAAAGATCACGGCAAGATTTGTCCCGTGGGTATTCCGTGCCATGATTATATACATTAAAGTGTTTCGAATTTTAAATACACCCCAGATGCTTTTTCCTGCCCTTTCCTCCCACTCAGCTTGACTTTCCTGCAGCTGATTGATTCTCATACTTTGTGTTCAGGGATTCAGCATTTTGCTTACTTGCCAGATTAGCTGTTTTCGGCACACCAAAAGCTGCCCGTTGAGCCTGGGGAAATGCAACATCATATGCTGAGGAGCTGTGGTGTATCAGAATGGGATGAGCAGTTGGAGTGTGAGTGTTCAGCTGTACTCAGCACCAGACAAACTCTGGGCTTTGTGAAGTCAGCAGGAGTTTTCCCAGCAATTCTAAAAGCATGTGATCAGGCCAGTGTTGGGAAGAGCTGACAAATGCAATCTATCAAACAACCGGGAATCATTCCTTCTGCTGTGATTCTTTTAGTATTTTTCCTTTTGTGTGTTTCTTAAAATGTGAAAATTGTAGGCTGCCTTTTGTCCCAGGTCACCTGCTGCATGTACCTTATAATTCTCCATTTCTTCAACTGTTTAGTGGTGGGCAAACACTACAAACATCCAGAAATTCCCCCATTTTTTATTCTCTGCCTTAGTACTGCAACTCACACCTTCCCTTTTCCCCAGAGGGGGAAGCAGCATGGTCTTGTTCTATTAGAGGAGAACTCACAAAGATTGCTCTCTAGGCACCAGCACATGTGTAGCATGTAAATATGAAAGGAAGATGCAAACACACCTGGGATACAACCCAAAGAGGAGTGGTATTCAAGAGCAGCCTTGGATGCAGAATAAACTGTGATCCCATGAGTCACAGAGTTTTGGTTTCCTTCCCTGGCAGCTGTCAGTGCTCATGAGGTCCCAAGTGAGTTTGGGTATCTCTCAGCCCTCTTTAGCCCTGGAAGCTAAAACCTCTGGGAAGTTTTTGGAATCTGCTTTACACATACAGGATGGAGGAAAAAAGCAATATGTCAAAATACTCACGAGGGCATGCAGGAAAATGCTGGTACAAGGAAGGAGGAGGGCTGACAGGCAGCTTCCTTTTCAGGGTGATTGCACAAAACCTCTACAGCCTCCACTTTTATTTGATTCATTCAAATAGTGTTTCCTATATCTAGTTATTTACATATTAAGAGGAATATTATTACTCATATCTGTGATGATAATGATTACCCAACAGATGTACTAAGATAAAAGAGTATTTTTTCTGATGCTTTAAAGTAAGAACCATATATATATTCTTAGCATTAAACTTACCAGACTGTAGGCAACACATATACAGAAAGCATTATCTGTCATGGATGAGAGAACATGAGAGAGCTGGATTTTCCTGCCTTGTCCTGCTTTGCCATGTCTGTCCTGGCCTTTCATCAGTCAGCAGAGACCATTCTTATAAAGTCTGTGGCAACATCAGCCACTGAAATTTGTTCTCCACAGCTCTTTAAGGGGGAGGTCTGTTTATTGCTGTACTGGGTCACTGGTGATATCAAAACTCGAGATCCCTTGAGATCTGCTCAGGATCTCTTGGCTGGTACCCCATGCCAGCTCACTCCATCTCACCTACAGGCATCACTTGTTCAGCTCCTCAGCAGAGAGCAGTCACATCCATTTGTCCATATATCCCCTAGAATTGATATTTTAGTCAGCTGCATGCACTAATGCTGTTCTTACTTGGTTTTGTGATGTCTACTTTTTCTTTTTCTAGTGTGAAAGAACAGATTTGATTGCTTATGAACCAGAAGAAGCAGCACAACGGCACAGAACGTCGGCAATTCACAGGCGTAATAGACTAAAGTAAATACAACCTGCATAGGTCAAAGGGAATTCCAAAACCATCATAAGTCATATACTTTTCCTCGTCACTTTATTGTGGCAGTTTATTGTTATTTTATTTGTTGCTGTTATTGCAGCAACATTATTTTTCTACTCTCTCTGACTCAATTCTTTACTAATGCACAGACAGTATTATATTCTATTGTATTCCTCAGCTTTGTCTTCTTTAGACAGAGAAAAACATGGTGCTAATTGCTTCACTTATATTCTTTTTTGTATATTCTTAATTTATTCTTTAGATATAACATTCCCAATAGCCTTTCACTCTTTCAGCTCACCTTTATTTTTCTTGAACTTGTCATTCTTACTGTACACAGTAGTATAGATGGTATCTCATTGCTGCCTAATGCAGTGGTATTAATATTTCTCCATTTCTACTAAACAAACTAATGTTTAAGGATTGCATTTGCACTTTTCACAGCCTCATCAGACTGGTAACCTATCATAATCAATATGATAACTAATACTCTTCTTTGTCCTTTTCCATAGTCTCCCTGGTTTATAGCAGAAAATATTGTGAATTGTCTGGATGTACATTATTCCTGCCTTCCAAGCTTTTGCATGTAATTTCATTTCAATTATGTGAGTCTGCAAAATCATTAATTTTTTCACTCATGATATTTATACCCTTGCAGCTAAATGTCTTTAGCACATTTCAATAGCACACTCACTTTGCATCAAATTTATTGGTGCAAACATTAAATAAGATCAACCCCAAGATGAAACCTTGAAAAACCCTGGTCATAACCTCCCTCCAGGCAACAGCTCTCTTTTCACTAGCCTGGTCTTCTGTTCATCTGATCTCTTCTCCCTTACATTTCCCATCCCAGTGCTAATTTGTACTAATGGTTTCCAATGCAACAAAGTACCATAAGCTTTATAGAATCGATACATATATCTCCTTTGTCTGAAAAATCAATCCCATAAAAAAAAAAAGGTACCACAAATAATATACCTTTGGTAAACCTGTGGGGTTTTGAATAGTATTTTTCATTCTTCTCTGTATTTTTGATATTTCTTACCTTTAAAACCTATTCTAAAGCCCTTATCTGTCAGAGATCACGACAGTTATCCACCAGAGTTACTGAGACCAGAATGATGATCTACCAGAGCACAGACTATCTTCCCATTTCCTTGGAAAATGCATCATGGAAGGCCCCACTTGTTACTCTGTATTCCAATAACACCATCTCTGAGATGTGAAAAAGTACTGAAGATCCTTGCTACGGGCCGTGCAGTTGTACATCCACACTCTTTCTGGACGATGGGCTCTAGCCCAGGTGCTCTGTCCTTTTTGACCTGAGCACTGAATTTTGCTTTCTTTGTCCTTGTTGCGACACTTACTTTAATTGATGGTGCTCCTCTACCTCCTGTTTTTTTATCAACCTTCGTATTGAAGGTACCATTAAGAATGGTCACTGAGTCTGTGCACGGTGACAACAGTGTCATTGACTCGTGCTCATTGCCACCCACTGCAGCTGAACAGATACCATCAGAATTCCCCCAGTCAATTCCCTTTGTGGGACTTGGATTCCTAGCCCTCCACATCACTTTCCTGGAGAGGTCACTAGCTCCTGTTTATCCATACTTTGGATATCTTGATAATCTTGCACTGAGTCAGATGTGTTTGTTGTTCTGATAGAAATACCCCAGCCCACAGATAAAGAGCCAGATTTCTCCACAGAGTCAGTGCCCTAGGCAGGATTCTAAAGGGCCTCATCTCTTCTCAGATAAGCTGTGTTTTCCCCATGTTTATACCTCTGTTCAGAAGCTCCCATACCTCTGCTCAGATAGAGCATAGGTATCCAAATATTAGAATTTACGAAATATTTTTCTATTAACAAGTAAAATGAATTTTTACCTTTGTTCTTCAGATAATGTGGGTGGTTTTTTTGTAAGCCCTGAAGTGACTATTCCTGTCAATTAATAGATCCCTCAGGATCTTTCAGGATGTTGCAGGGAATATGGATGGGTTTTGATGCTTCCACACAGTTGTGCTGCAATAGTTTTATGTGCTCCCTTACTGAGAAGCGACTGTCCAGACCCCTGTGCATTTTACCACTGGAATGCTCAGTCTCATACACTTTATCTCCCACCTACACAGCATCAGGGAATGACAAAATAGAAATCCTGAAATGTACCTAACTGTGCCTCCTTGTCATCCACATTTTAAAATTAATTTCTTTGTCTTGTCGTTGCCTCTGTTTTTGCAATTTGTTTTTGTCTTGGATTTCTACAGAGGCCTGTGCATTGTTCCTTTTGGCCACATCAGAACAATACCAAGGTTTGTGGAAGTAAAACTATACACTACTGACCAAAAACCTGTCAGGTTTTGACAAATATGTATTCTGGTCCAAGAGTGAGGATCTGCTCTATCAGAACTCTTGTGTTAAGCTGTGATAGCACATCCTACACCCTTCACAAGGAAAGCAGGGTCTCTCTCAGCCTTGAGAGCAGGGGTGTTGATGTGTATTTGCATTGGCCCTTCTCTTTTGGGGCTGGAGGCAGAAGAGCCAGTCAGGAAGGGTTTTATGACTACGGAAGAAATAGTGGGATGTGGAAAAAATAGCAAAGTCTGTAGATCTATAGTACCATACGGAGTGTTTTTTGGTTTTTTTTGGCTTCAGAACAGGCCTTGAGCTGGCCAGAGGCCAGACCAGAGTAATTTCTGCGTATCTGAAACTGATCTGTTCTGGACCACTGCCGTAAATGCAGAGGATTCAGTAACTGAAAATGCAAGGGTTTCTTCTCTCTACCAACTGTGAAGACAGCCAAGTGCTAACTCTGCCCTGGCAGCACTTAATATGTTGATTAAGGATTATTTTGGCATGAAGACAGATCTGAGGAAATACAGTAGGCCTATCTAGTTGCAAAACAGGGATAATATTACAGTGTTCTTGCATTTTAACCAGAAAATGACAAGATTTCCTTTCAGATGACATGCACATTTTCACTCTAGAGATAAGCATGTGTTAAAGCTGGTGATGAAGAAAAGCAGAAAAGAATATCAAGGTAACCTTTTGTAAGTAGATGGCATACTTTATACCAGTATATACTTAATAAGTAATAATTCATAAGTATTCATTCTACCTGCCAGCCTTGCCTTATCCATATTGTCAGACAATTGCTGCTACAAGAACATTGCTACATACATTTGTTTACACAGTTTTTTAGGATTTCTTTCCTGTTCATTTTCTAGATGGGGAAAAAGAAGGTTTTTCTCCAGCTTTGGTTTGGAGGAAATTTGCTATTAAGATCCCATACAATAATTCTGATTTTTTTTTTTTTTTTTTGTGTGTGTGACTAAAACGGACTAAATCTTCTTAATAGCATTTTGGTATCTTTTCAAGTTGGAAACCATTCTATTTTTATTAATTCATGCTGCCATATGAGTCCTAGAGCTATGCAGATAAGCTGAATGTACCACACTACAATATCTGTGTTGTAAACCTAAGGGTATTCATGGGCTTTTCAAGTGAATGCACATTCACACGTGAAGTAGGCGACACACAGTGAATGAGCTACATTATGTGAATGTGCTCAACAGCTGAAAAATGAACTATGTCATGGATTTCAGCTTCATGGAGTGAGCAGCTGAATTTGTCGGTGACACTGAAAGATTGTTCTTCTGTATGACTCAGATTGATTCACTGGTCTGACAATTCCCCCTTCTTCGTAAATCCTTTGCACCTGTAGATGCACAACACTAACAAGGGTCTAATTCTGGCAGTTAGAAAAATCCCAACTGTTAGCATGTTGAAATAAGTGCAGCAATTTTTCTGATGTCGATGTTCCTTGCAACACTCATTATATGTTAAAGAATAGCATTGAACTGATGCATTCTTTGAAAGCTCAGTTTCAAGATTTTACGTCAGAAAAAAATATCCATGCTGAGTTCAAAAGACTCTCAAGAAAATTATAGAAAATATGTGATTCCTAGACTGTAACGCTGCGAACTTGAAGCCAAATAGAACGACCATTGTTTTCCCTCTTAGGCCACTTTGTACTAAATTCTTTGCAGGATAAATATCATCAAGCCACTAAGTAAATGCTATAGATTTCTCAGGAAATCTAAGGTGACATTCCAATGTGAAACCACAGGAAATTCCCTACAGACTTTAACCATAGGTTTTTTAATCGATATATCCCCAAATAGGTATTAAAACCAAAACCACAAATGGCATTCTCCTTGCTGCTTGAGATATACACTGAGCTGACAGAATATTAAAGCTGTCTGTACCCAGGTTGCTTATAAAGGCAATAGTGGCTGTAACAGAGATAAAAATAAGGAAAAAAAGAATCTACGTGAGGCTTGCTTCTGGCTGACCAACTTCTGATGTGATCCCTGGTTTAATGTAAATCAGTGTTTCAAAAGAGAAAGGGAAATAAATCATTCCATATGCAAAAAAAACTCGCCCAAGTTTTTATTGCAGTAGAAATGCCAACACCTAGTTTTTAGCAATAATTTTATGAAAATGCCACTGAGAAACCATAAATCTTCAAACTCTCCTGCGTGTCACAGAAATATGCAAGAACCTCTTGAAAGCACCTAGAAGTGAACTACAGGGCCAAAATACAAATTCAGATGAGATGCTGAAGCATATTGCTGGTTGTATGATGATAAATGATGTGCTCAAGATTCTTGTTTGGGATTGTAGTTCAAACACAGGAGAAATAGAGAAGTGCTTGATTCAGGGTACAGCAGTCACCTCAGGTAACTGCAGCCTAGCCTGGAAGCCGGGCCGCTGAATTCCTCTCTGTGTGATCAGTGACGCAGTCCAAGACCAAAAATGTCAAATGCAGTAACACATGATTCAGAAAAGCTTCAGGAAGGGCCCAGACAAAAAAGAGCAGAGAAGATGGAAGAGGCCATGCAAGGACAAAAGAGGAGGCAAGGGAGGTTTTTTCTGCCTGCTGCCTATTCAGGCAAATCTAATTTTAAGGGCTGTGAGTTTCTTGAAGTATTACAGATTTTTTTTTTTACAATGACATTTTCCTTTAAGCACACAAAGTCACAGAGAAAGAGCATTGCCTAAATCAAATGTGTAGAATGGATCGTGCTCTGGATGCCTCTTTAGATACATCATTAAAGGTGATTGATTGCAGCAGTGGTGGCAATGCATGTACCTAAAGGGTCCTTTCATTCAAGAGAACTGGTTTTGGAGGTACCAACATTTAAAGTGCCTGTGCCAGCTGGCCAGCACACTATCCCAGATGAGCTGGACACATATAAAGGGCACTTCCATCTGGGAATAGACTTCTCTGCACAAAACTCCCATTCCTTGGGCTGTGCTATTGCACTATGGGCTGAGAAACAAATCTGAAATGCCTCTTCTCCACTTCCAGAATGGACTTCAAGGCAAACACTTAATTTCTCTCTTCAAACTGCTAAGTTTTAGTTTAAAATAGTCATTTTCAGGAGTACAAGGACATGGAAATCATTGTGGCAGCTTTTAAAGCTGTCTGAAGGACAAAGTTTGCTGCCATTTTTCTCTTTCCTCCCCTAAGTGCCAGGCACCAAGTGGAACCCTTTTATTTTGCAGAGGTGTATCTGTACTGTATTGGAAGATACTTCGACCTAAAATTTGTGGGAGTAAAAGCAGGGACAGCCCAGTAGTGTAATTTGCTTAATATAAATTGAGCCTTTTCATATCTAAATATTTGTGACCATGGCACTTTGCAATGCCATAAAGGAAATACAAAGTGCTTCACATACTTAAAAAGTTTGCTCTCCTAAAAATCAGAACTGTGCCTACTCAGAACGGGACAGGTAATGAAGATGGTAAGGGAGGGTAAGGTATGAAGGATTAGCTCTGGAAGCATAATAAGAGGCATCATTTACACAAATTTAAACATTACTTTTGTGATTCTTAAAAGCAGACTGCAGGCCTCTGAAAGCTGGACACATAGAGGCAGAGTAAAAAGGTTTTGGAAAACTGAGAGGCTCCTAGTAGCAGCTCTGCCCTAAGTAAGGAGAGTAGGTGGGAAGGCATAAGCACAGGAAATGTTCAGCCTTCTGCTTTCCATCTATCTGAGACAGAACATGACAGTAACCTCACTCAGTAGGACCTTTGCTAAGCTCCTGCTTAAATGCTCTGTTCCACTGCTCCTGGGCACCAGGCCATCTCTTTCCAACTGTAGCTCACTGAAGTCAGAGCTGTTAAAAAAAAAAAAAAAAGATGAAAAGGACTTCTGAGTCCTGGGACAGCACAGGGTGACAACAGACCTGACAGGAGAAGCTTGTGATTGCAAGGGCAGGCACAGCTCAGAGACGTGGTCAGACCAGCAGCAGGTTGCCTCATGAGGGATGCCAATGAACACCATGAAAAAAAAGGACATCATCAGGTGTCCAGGAACATGGTGAAACTGACAGGAAGATGAAAAGGAGAACTGACTTCCTTGTACAAATAATTGCTCAGAAGCCTTTCTTGCAATTTAAGTAGGAAAGGTTCTTGTCCTTTTTTTTTTTTTCAATATTAAATGAGAAGGAAAGAAATGCACGCAAACAAGGAGAAAGGAAAGGGGAGAACACTCGCTCTCATTAGAAGACAAAAAGAAGAGCGAGAATGACAAGACCACGAAGAAGCAAAACCCCCAGCAGTCTAAGCCAAAGACACTATAATTTCCACTGTGCCCTGAACTAGGAGCTTTGCAGGATGAATCTTTGTGAAATCAAGCCTGGTTTGCATTGGAGTAGAAGGGGACAAGGCGTCTTAAACCTGACCACACCACTGGGCTGCTCAGCACGTCGGAGGAGCTGCTGCAGCCCCTCTGAGCCTCTGCTCCTTCACTCTGCTTCTCCTGCCCTTTTGGCCTGAAAAGTTTTGGGGCAGGTCCCCCTGGATTCTGTGTTTGAGCAGGGTGTGGGACTTGACAGGCACCTGCATTTCAGTCACACCTTGTTCCCTCTGGGTGCTGCTGCATTAAGGTGAGATGAGATGGGCACGGGCATAGAACCAGACCTGCAAAAATTGTGAGAAAAAACTATGATAGCCCAACTCATTTAAATGCCATGAGTCTTTAGGTATGTTATATATTCAACTTATTGCTGGGTTTATGGTCAGGAGCCAATTTTGCTCTAATGAGAATAAAGGAAAGTGTTGAAGTTCAGAGGCTATGCAAATGGAGATTAATACACACTTTCAAAAGGATTATTTAATATTTTTACTGCTTTAAAACTATAATGCTTTTTGATTTTGAACATTTTCAAGATTATTAACTTTGCTCAGATTTAATACAAGAAATTTATATATGTGAAATGGGAAGACAAGCATGCAAAAAATATTGCAGGAAGTGAATTGCAGAGTGAGGACTGTATATGGATGCTGAAAGACTCCATGTATTTAAAGACAATCATTTTGGGGATAATGACGACTGAGTCATCATCACATACTGCATGTCTTTATGTGTCAAAATAAGAGTAACAAATGTAGTCATAAGGCAAATCTGTGTGACTGAGTAATGAAGGCTGAAAAAGACCTAATGGCTGGAATAATTATGGCTGGGAGGGTTGCTTGCTATGATAATATGTGGTTTGCCTAATGAGGAACGGGTACAGAAGAAGATTCAAGATATTGCACTGGAAATTATAAACCAAAAGACAGAGGGAAGATGGCCAAAGTCGGCATGCAGGCAGACTTCAAAGAGCTTGTGGTACGTACTCAGTGCGTCATGGAGAGGCACGTTAGAGCTAGCAGGGTGACAGGGTATCCTTCTTCCCAGAGAGTTTGCATCTGTGGCTTCTGCAGAGCACGGCCAGCAGAGCATCCCCACACTTGATCTGTGGTGTGGGGAAGGGAAATGGGCCTTGGAGCAGCACGCTTGAGAAGATGATGATGATTGTCACAAGCTGCTGGCGGGACAAAAGCAAGTTGTCTTGTTCATGGAAAAGTGAGGAGTGACCCTGGAGCGCTGCTGGTGGTGCCTCTGCACTGGGAGAGGGTTTGATGCAAACAATGATTTTCCCGTTCCAAAATGCAAATAGATTTGGAAAGTCAGTATCTTGTTTGCAGGTATTTCAGTGAGAGTTTTTCTGTTAACTTCAGGAGATTAAACATTCCTTCTACAGATGTCTATGAACAAAGATGGTACAACACTGAGCAATGGCTTAGCTTGAACAACCTAATATGCCAATTGTGAAGTAAATTATCTGCCTTTAAACTCTTCAGTTAACAGAAGCAATGAACCATGCTCTAACTTCTTTGGTAATTTTCCCTATGTAGATAATAATTTCTCTTTAGATTTCAGTGAAGTCTGTATTTTGGACCTGTGATAAGAGTGTCATGATGATTTAATGATTTTTCTCAGTTGGATTTATTAATAACTTATAATTTAGTTATTTCTGAAAGTACTATAATTTAATCAACATGAAATGCAGAAGAATTGCTCAGTAATAGATTAGCACTATCTACTCGTTATCACTTACTGTCAAAACTAACTAGTGAAGACTATTAATGTTTGGGAAAAACCCATTTTGTCCACAATGAATATACCCAAGTTTTGCATGCTGTGCAAGTCAAATATGACATTAGAGATAACTTTGAGCATTGCTGGACCATTCACAGGGTCAAATCATGGAGCAGGTCACTATCTGCATTGAGTTCCTCTCATTTCTCAAACAGAGCCTAGTTTCACAGCTGAGTGCTGTGGCACAGAGCTGTCATGGGGCATCCCCCTTGTTCTAGCCCCCATCCTTTGTCTGTCTGAGCTAAGAATGGATAATCACACACAAGAGCATGGGTTTGTATGTGCTACACCCAACACCCTTTGGTTGCTGTGTTTACCTCAACGGGGCTGTTAATGAAAATGAAGGTTTGCTGAGCTATCTGCAGGGTTGTGTGCCTAAGGGACAGAATTTTTAATGGGACATAAATCCAATCAAGATTTTCATACCGTGTGAGGAAGCTGTGCAGTTTGTGGAAAACAAGAGCCTCCCTGAAAGCTACTGTTATGCAAATACCAACACACTTGCAGCATACATTAAAGAAGCCCTCAAATTGCAGCTTTTTGGCTTGACACAGGAAAAAAAATGAGACCAAAACAGGAAGGAATAGGACTGGTCAATTTGCAAGATAAAGATTAATAAAATAACTTATTGCATTATTTACATGGAAATTTTATGGTTAACACACTATAAGTTTTTTTAAAAGACCTTTTTTTAACGTTCTGTGCCAGAACTATGATTCATTCACACACAAAGGTTATATGAGAAGCACAATTTCTTAGTTCATTCAGGCTTTCCTGTTCAAAGGAGAGAGGCTTTTGTGAGATCCGCTGTTGTTCAGAGAGGGAATTAGTTTTATTAGCAGTGTGTCATTCACAGCGTGCCTTGCACATATACCAGCTTCCTCATTTCTTTTTTTTTTCCAGTTTGTCAGCACTGGCATGGTTTGGGATTCTCAGTATGAATAAAACCCATTTTCTGCTTCCAATATTCTCACCCCGGGATGGCATTTCCTTCTGACCAAGGACACAGGACTCCCAAAAAAGAAAGGGAGCACAAAAAAAACCCCCAGCAATGCTGTTCTTGCAGGATGTTGATGTTACCAACTGATTTAACCACAAAAATCTTCCTGCCTTATCCTTTCTTGTACCTTTATGAGTTGTTTTTTGCTCAGAAGCTTTTCCAAGACCTTTTGTTCTCTTTGCTAAGAGCTGCATGGATGGTGCTAGAATTAATTCCCGCGTTTGGGAGAACACCGAGGCCGTTCACTGCAAAGTAAGCCTTTATTATTTGCAAATCCTGGTAGGATCACATGGAGTGTGGGATGTCTCCCTGGTCCCTGGCAAGCAGACACGAGCAGCCAGCCTGCCCTGCCTTAGCTCCCAGACAGCTGGAGTGGGACAAGAGGCCTGTGTCCCCTCGCTGAGGATGCTGCCGTCATGTAACTGGTGCCCAAAATAGGCTGCAAGCAGAATGTAGGTGTTCAAGCAAGCCAGCCCTTCTTGCTCCAAGGCATGCTTGTATCAGATCTCACATATAGATAGAACTCTGTGCTGCATCAAATAAGTATCAAGCATGTGTAATAATTTGGGGTTTATTCTCAGAAATTAGAAGTCCAGGGGGAACTGCGAGTGACCATCTCTCTAACTGTCTGCACATGGCAGACGATAAGCTTTCTTCAAATTACTTGGAGCAAGAGCATCTGTTCCAGAAGACATTCAATTCACTTTAAAATTTCCAGTACTGTAGAAACCAGTAAGCTAAGCAGACTCAGAGAACTCACATACTTAACAATCTGTGCCATGTTTCTCACCTGAAGTTTTCTGTTTTCAACACCTGAGCACTGCCTGCTGTTATACTTTTCTTTGCAGAATAAAGAACCTTCAAACTTCTGTTCCTTACATTAGTAGTTGTAGACTGTGATCATATTTCTTCCTTCTGCTTAAGTAAAATTGATGAAGTTCCTGGATTATTTAATTATTTAGCATATTTTTGCTATCAGATTCCTTGTCTTTCGGCTTTTTTCCTGAACACTCCTCATATTCTCAATGTCCTGCTCGACCAGGGTACAGGTAATGGATAGTCCACTGTGGCAATAATCATATTTGATGCAGGTATGATAGATGCATCCTCTTCCTTCTGCTCCTCCTCCTGGAGTCTGTCCTGGTTCTACAGCCTCTGATCAAGGCTTGTACAGACCTGCTGGTGCAGCGTGGGCTATTGAATAGCAGTGGGCATATTTCAGATGCTCAGGTCTGTTCCAGGATATCTCAATATACCTGCAAGATAGAGTTCTGTAAATGCAACCTATGTTCTGCAGTTACAGGTTTCCAATTTCATATTTGGCTGTGTTAAAATGCCCTTGGGTTTCTTCTGTTCAAAGTAGTGCATTATTTTTTTGCCACCTGCAAGTTTCTCAGTTGTGATTTTTTTTTGTTTGTTTCTCTCCCCAAATCACGGATTAAAATATTCAGTAGAAAAAAAAAAAAAGAGTCAGTAATTGATCTTTGTGGGACCTCCTTAGAATGAAATCTACTCCTGAATAATTCCCCATTCACTTAGGCCTTTAGGGAACTGTCAAACAGCTTTTAATCCATACTGCTAAGAGAATAACATTAATTTTGACACTATTCATGCCCCAATGTAAAGGAGCACATTCCAGGACTGCCATATTTGACCAGAACAAAGTTGAACCTGCAGCTGTATTTGAGTTTTCATGGGATTCAAATAGCAGACAGCTGGCTGACCATCTCAGGCTGTTCCAGCTTGACATTTCTATAGTTTTTTTGAAAAGGAAAGGCAGACCTCTGCAGTGATGTGTTGCCAATGTTTTAAGTCAGAGGTCCCATAAAATGTTCCCAGCTCGGTGTTATAAATCTAAATGTCTAAATTAGCCTTTGGAAAAAAAAAAAAAAAAAAGCTGTGGAATCTATTATTATATCTTAACTCTTTATGTGCTTTCTTGTGATAGAAGACAAAAAAGAATGATAAAAAAATGCCTCAGTTAGATGTAATGCAAACAGCTATAGACTGCTCCTGCTGCTCCTGGTAAATATGCTGGGGATATTTGCAGAGCCCCATTTGTGCACTGGTATATGGGCTTCTGGGGAGAAGACATGCCAAATGTTTTCTGCACAGAGCTTTTGCTTTCAGTCTGCCAGAGCCTTTGTACGCCCTGAGCCATTCCAGCTACAAATTCTGCGCTCCCCGTAAGCAACCAGAATGCGCTCCAGAAACCATCCTTTCCTGGATGGCAGAGAACTATTACAGGGAATTATATGCTATACACTTCCCATAGCCTCCCTTGGGCTTGAGGTAATGCATGAACAGCTCACAGTGCTACCTCCTTCTATGGAAATCAGCAGTAGGGGAGGGGCAAGAGGAGAAGTTTCTGGGCAGGGCTCTGGCCAGGGCAGCAGGTGATGCCCAGGGTACCCCCTAGGTCTTCCTTTCTCAACACAGTGAGAAAGCAGCTCTATAATGGTTCTTTTTACTGCTGTCAGTTGAGATCCTTCAATGCATCACTGGGTTAGCCACAACCATGGCCAGGGACAAGGAGAAAGTTGCTTGGCATAAAAAGAAATCCCTCAGGTTCTGTGAAATCCCACAGTGTGAGAAACGGTTCTCACACTTTTCAGTCCATATATATTGTGACTGGGTCTCTATCTGCTAACATGAGCAATTTTTTCTGGTGGGAGATGACACAGACAGGTGGAAGCAGCAGGTAGGTCTGCAAACCTAGCCTGAGGGTCCTGCACTTAACAGAGCAACTCCAAACTGAGTGGAAGAAGATGTGTCTCTTAGGCTGAGATAGTCTAGCTATCATTTATGAGAATTATTCATACCCTGAAGCATAATCATCCATGAATGTTTACATACCAGAAAAGCCCCAGATTTTCACTGAGAATGAAGGATACAGAGGCACTGTAAACTTCTTGAAAACAAGCAAAAAAAATACAGGCAAACCCAGTAGCTTGCAAAATTCAGCACCTAGATCTAGTTGGTTGAAAGATGAGCAGGCCTTTCCTTCCTCACCTAAATCATGCTTAAGATCATCTATCTTCATTTTGTAACTGTAAGACCAGTAGCCACTAACCTTGGCACATTGGAATAATTACATAAGAGGCAAATTCATCCCCTACGAATCTGAGGGAAGCAATGACAGAAGTTTCCTGTCAAATGTCCATCTTTCAGGAAAGACAGAGAACTCAAATCCATGAACCAGAATAGCTAAACATGCCTCATTTATCTTGGTCTTTCTAAAAAATATATTTTTTTCTCCTGTAAGAACACAGGCTGGTTCATTTGTGGAACAGATTACTATAAAATTGCAGCTAACAAAAAAACCCCAACCTATTAAAAATGCCTACTGTTCACCGATAATGGACACAATTTCTCTTTGCAGCAAGTAAAAAGAAATTTGGCACATCAGTCACTCGTACAACACTTTTCTGCTGCTCCTATCCCACGCACTAGATACACGTGTGTCAGTTGTGCTTGCGTCATTGTTAAAAGCCCTAATGACTGACTCATTGTTCCATGGCATGTGGCGAATGTAGGCTGGACTTCTGCGGGCTCTCAGAGCCAGGGACAGGAGGAGGCTGCAGGGAAAGAATGTCTGCAGGGAGGCAGGCACCAGGAAGGCAGCACAACAGGCAAGGCTCACCCCACCAAGCTGTGTCTCTCATTTCCCCATCTTGTTTTGGCCGCCCTCTGTGACTTGCTTGTACCAGGCATTCGCTTCACAAACTTATCAGCTGATGGAGAACCATGCTGACTCCAGCAAAATGACATGACTTCTCCAAGGGAAGTGACCACCTCCCCCTCACACTTCTGTCAGCAAAGGGGATGGCACAAGCACATCTTCAGGGACTTCAGGAGAGCTCTGTGGTTGCCCGGCTCCAGCTGGTTGCACCAACCCAGCTCACCTAAGCCAAGGAAGAGGTAGGAGCATGCACAGAAGAGGTGCTCACATCTGCAGAACAAACACTGGTCAATGTCACCATTCTCTAATATCTTTATATAGAAAGTTGCTGGATTGTTTTAGGGAGTGTTGCATCAGCCATCACAGTGTCCCGAGAGGAGCAGTGCCCTGTTTTTTGTCCCTGGATTTCTTAATGTCATCAACAATTTTGGAATTAACAAGTGATAAGGCAATTATTCTTTTTACTCAGATGTTCTTGAAAAATTGGACAAGATGGGTCAGAGTAAACATGTCCCAAAGCCAATCTTTGATTTGTACAAAATGGGGCACTTGAATGGACAGGCAGCTACAGCAGCAATGTTTAACAGTGGCTGTAAAGCCAGATGGATCAAATGTCTTCCTTTTCCATGGCTTTGAAATTACAGCAGTTGTCTGCAAAAAGTACCAACTTTCTGACTCTTCCATGCATCTGTTGCACACCTGCCGTGGCAGAGGGCAACAAGCTTTTCCAAACCTGCTCTGTGTGACTTGAGTCCTCCATGAGACTGGAATCCCCTGTGGGACTGGCAGCCTCCATGCTGCCATACAGCAGGTGCCATCTGGGCAGTGGCTGGGCACAGCTTCTTCTCACCTTTTGGATAATACATCTCAGCTCATGCTGCAAGAAGCTCACTTTCAGGAACAGGAGACAGACATCCCTGCTTGGTTTCTGGCTTCTCTTATGCAGCAGCAAGAGTATCAATTAATATCAGCAACGATGCCAGTTAATTAGTGGTGGTAGGCTGGAGGACACTGACACCTTTTCCTTGTATGTCCTCTCGAGAATTAAGCCCAGGCGGGTCAACCAACTGTGTGGCAGATGGCTGCAACCCTTCCTGCTGCTCAGCTTGGCTGGGGCTGATCTGGATGCTCAGCGCTGCCCACCTTGGTGTTCAACATAACCTTCCCAGGCTATCGTTCAGCCACACAGGATTTGGGGCAAGATGTTAATTTATCAGCTTATTTTTGGAGATGTAAATAGCAACCATAAACACTCATGCCACAGCTACATTTTGTCAGAAATTAATCTGCCAAGGAGTGAATTCTTTCAAGTGAAATTTCTATGCAGTTCAATAGGTCAATTCAAAGTCATTACATGCTAATGCTGCTGCAATAACCTGTGCACCATTCTGCTTTATGATACTCAAATATAATTTCAAAAAAAGCCCATTCATCTGTATTGTTTCCACAATAAAGGCACTAAAGGCAGTCTGGGAACACCTAGGATCAGCTCCAGGCTTTACAATGGACTTTGCCATGTCACTCCTGTTGCATGTTCATGTAACCTCTAGACTTAGTTGCCTTCTCCTCAAAGTTAGTTGTGTTGGTTCCTCCTAAGATGCCAGAGAGGGTGATGACCTCATCTTGCTCAGGTGACCAGACATGAGAAGACAAATTGCCCTGTGGTGACCCTCAAGACCCGGTATTTTTGTTTTGTGCAGAGATTTGTTCCCTTTACTTTTAAACATTCTTGGCAATGATACATGGGAGGTAGGCAAAGGCTTGTGCAGTAGAGTTCTGCACCTTTAGAGCTGCTCTGTGCATCTCTGTGACAGAAGCAAGGATCAAGCTCAGTTTCAAAGTGTGCTGCACAACTGCTGGAGAAATATTGGGTCTGAAATGATCTTAACTACAACTTCTCTCCAAAAGACTTTTTACTACAGTTTATATGCAGCTGGTTACAGAGAAAAACACATTTCCTTCACTTTCACAGTGAAGAACCAGGCTGCTCTGGCTCCAGTGTGTGTACCACCATGGAGGGGTCAGTGGGCTCAGGGGCAGCTGACCAAAGGCTGGAAACAGTTGCACCTTCCTACCCTACCGTGCCCAAACACGGCTGTTTGAAGAACAGTGGTCTCATCCTTCAACTGCTCTGAAACTTCCCGAGTCTAACAAGCTTTAACTACTGCAGCTCTACTTCTCAGAGTAAGAAACCGTGAAATTTTATATGCGTCTCCAAGAACAAGGGTTTATTATAATGCAGAACTTTTTATATTTTTTGTAATATCTCTCCGCCAGTCTTTTCCCACAGATGAGGGCTGCATTTCTGTGGGTTTTGTTTCTACATTTTGTTTGAAAAGCATCTTGATTGCTGGGACACAGGTGGGTGCTGTGGGGGCACAACGCTTTCCAGCTGGGATTGGCACATAGATCTCACCAGGGTGGTGGGTTTCATGGCTTTAAAAACCCAAAAGAAGGAGAAACCCAGCTAATGATATACTAGAGACATAGGCTTAAAATCAGGCACCAGTTATAACTTGCTTGTTAATTCATTTTCTCAGAAGGAAAGTCCTTTTATCTGGATAAGCTATACTTAACTGCTCCACTTCATAGAACTGGGAATTGAGAAGCTCTCCCAGTTGGGGAGGCACTGATGTGGGCTCACCAGCTTCATGTGCTTCTCATTTGGCTGGTCTGAGCTACCTGCTCCAGGTGAGGGCCAAGAGTAATGCAAGCAACAAGCTGCTTCCACATGGAGAAGGTGCATCTCTTTCAGCGGGCTTTCCTCTTCAAAGGTGCAAACTGCTCAGAGCAGTGAAGTCAAAATGAAATAGGCACTGTAGAAACTTTGCTTTCCTTTGCCTTTGCTCTTCCATGTGCCTAGATTTTCCAGTTTTTAATGACCTCTTAAAAAAGGGATCCAGCCCTCAGAGATGAAAGCCAGCAGTGCTGATTATCATCACTGACAGGCAGAGTGGCAGAAAACCGGTCCCTATGGTCTCACCACAGTCACCTGGACATCATACCCCATGTGGGTGAAGCATCCCCAGGCTCTTGTGGCCTGCAGCCAGGGCAGTAGTGAGCTTGGCTTCCTCTACATGTCTCAGTGCTGATCAAGCCACGGTTCAAGAAAGAAACCGAGTGAGCACCAGAAGAGACAACACAAGGAAATGCATAAGAAACTGTCTGTTGGCTGCAGTGATTAACCAACCACACAAGATATTCCTGTGGCTATAATATTACACAAAATAAATAGCAGGAGCTTGAGACAGGTTTAAAATTATGAGGAAGAAACTGCAATTGTCCAAACAGAGCTGCTCTGCTCCTGTAGGGCAGCTGTGAGAAGTTTGCTGCTTCTGCTCTTCACTCACTTTTGAGTGTGGTGAGGAGCAGGTATTACATACTGGGAACTAAGAGCAAGTACTTTTAAGAATGCCTGACTGAGTCTGTATCCAACCACTTCTCTCTGTCCCAAGGCCTCCTAATTACCATTTTTTTTTCCTATGACTGGAAAGCTGATACAGACGAACTGCTGCTGAGTGAATAATAGCAGATGTGTTTGCCTCTGAGCTATTGGCAGCCAAATTATGACTTGACCTGAAGTTCCTTAAAAGATCACGCCAGGTTTTTCTCTTACTTGCATATGGATGCAACCACTTGGTTGAAGAAAAATTTAATCAATGAAGGCGGCAGAAGCACAAAATGTGCCATGTGAGATCAGCTTCAATTGCTGTCAGGAAGAAGAAGCTGTGGGAATCACTGCGTTTACAATATTGTGATAACACCAAATGCAACATTTCATTTTGGATCCATCCCAATCCATCCCAATCCATCCCAATCCATCCCAATCAAACTATTTCTGAATTCTGGACAAAAATAAAGGATTTCCTGAATCAATTTAAATATTATATTCAACCCCCAAATGTTTTTTAAATGCTTTCTTTTCATCTGGGCAAAGGGTTGGTCTTATGCATGCTAGCAGTGGGGTGATGGAATGTTCTACTCAGCAGTGTGGTGGAAATAGGAGGAGGATGCAGATAGACCAAGGTTCTGACCTGGGGCAAAAGATAAATGAAAGAAGGAAATCTAAGTCACGTAACACCTCAGAATCATGTCCTGTCTGCTGGGAGTGTCTCCCCATCCTGTGTGGTTTTCTGACTGGTGATTGCACAAATTTTCTCAAGTTTTCTCTCAAGCAGCGAGTATTCCTCAGAATTCACAAATAATTAAGTCTGGCTGAAGCAGAATTTTTCCCTGCCAAGATCTTCTTCCAGGCAAGACATAATTCAGAGTCTATACCAGGTATGTAGCAGAAGTCTGCCTGACTGTACCATACAGAGGTAATAGAGCCTGTAAAATGACCCCAGAGGGATGGGATTCGTGCCTTCCCCCCAGCCTTTGGACATGATTAGCCATTGTTAGTCCTATAGTGTATTCATCTCAGAGCTGCAGAACCTCTTTGTAACAAAGACAAATGTATATTGTATTTCTCCAGCTAAAAAGAGATGAAGTTGGCAATTTATAATGTTGAATTGCAAGTTCAGCCGAGTTTGGTGGTTTGCAGAGCTTAATCCTCTTTATTTAAAGTTTTATTCAGTGTGGCTGCTTCATTCTGAGCAAATTTTTCAACTGACCCTCAGAAGATGGGGAATAATTTACAGCCTTTGACAGATTTGATCTCTTATCATTTTTAACTGAGGATTTGGAGATGTAATTATTTTAATGCTTTTTAAATTTGGAAATTAAACTTGCATTTATTTTATGAATAAAAGGACTAATGAGTTCCTCAGAGGGAAGGCCCTGCAATGAAATAACAGAAATGTACAGTAAGAACATAGCCTTAAAGCTGGTTTGGGAGGAGCTGTCTTTGAGCCAATTCCAAGATCAAGATTGTTGCCATGTTCATTTTTGGAAGCCTCCTCCATTGATTTTTCATTTGTGTATTCATTAGACTGAAAACCCACAAAGTGCAGTTGATAATTACCATCAATGGTCTGCTTTGAATTCTTTTCAGATGGAGTTGATAATTCAGCTAAGTATCTGAATGGCTGAGGCTGCTTAATACCAGCCTGCTATGTTGCCTTTCATTTCTTCTCTTGAAGGCCTTTGTGAGGCGAAGTGAGGGCACACACACTGATTATCCTCAGCTTTTCTCAGTGCTGAGATGCCAGCTTCCCCACTGATGTCTATCGTATTTTTGCTGCGGGAACAAGGTTGTTGTTTGGGCATAACAACCTTGTTCTAACAGAAATTAACAATATTTTATAACAATGCAGATTGAAAATAGTGGTATCAAGCAGTAGATCAAAATGGTCTCTCCTACCTGTGATTTAGGCATATTTTTGATCATTCACCCTTCAAGAACAGGGATATAGCAGGTAATGCACTACTGTGAGGTTTCCCATTCTTAAAAAGGTGTAGGAAAATGTAGGGTGACAAGAGGCCCTCCACTACAAAAAGAAGGTGGAAGATGATACAAAGCTATTTTAATATCACAGCTTGCAGGTTTTTGATGGCTATTCAAGGCCAGTAATAGCTTGTGCTAAGAGTTACTTTTTTTTTTTGCTTTGAAGATAGGGACATCAAAATAAGTAACAAAGGGTTTCATGAGAAAAATTACTTGAACACAACCCAGTCTCCTGTCAGCCCCCAAGACAAGACTCCACAAATAAAGACTGGAAGTGAAAGAGGTTTAACACCCTAAATGCTTCAGATGCAGCTTCCAGACTGTAACTAGGCTCTCATCTTCCCCCCGCTGTAGTGGCTGCTTTGTGGGGGTGGAAGAAATAGTTGCTGTACATGCAGAGCACGGAAGGATGCTCCTGGCTGAGACTTCTGATAAGCCTGCTGCTAGTGTGTTCTCCATGTAATTATCCATATTTAGTATTTTTTAAATGACTAGTTAAAAGTTCCCCAAAATTTAAATAAAATAGGCTTGCTAATGAAAATCAGAGACATGCAAGAACTGTGACCTTGATAAAATTTTCCATTTTTAAATATTTCTGGTACAGTATATAAATGCTTTTTTGCAAGGAGTGCCTAGGAAAGGGTGCTATGAAATTGCCAGGCATCAGCAAACAGATAACTCAACATTTTGATATTTTTGGCTTGTGTAGCTCACAACATCCAGAGATCATAAAACATCTCAAACTTCAGACTACTCTTGTTTCATGGATTAGAATAGAAAGGGGATAGCTCTCGGTCCTCCAGCAATGTGCTAAAAATTAGTGGAAACCTTTCCTTTGCATTATTTATCACACTTTAAATCTGTGCGAATAATTTTCCCCCCAAACCATGTGATAATTTAGGTAGATTTCTGTACTGGCAGCCACAACACAGAAGGTATGGTGAAATTCATGGAACTTCTTTTGTATGAGAGCTGTCGTGCCTGAACACGTCGATTGTTATTTTTAATATCTCAGCTCTGAGACAGCTCTCGTCGAAAGACAACTCCTGCAGCAAGCTCAGCACCCACGCTCCCTACCCTGGCTCCAGGTGCCGGGGGAGGTGATGCTGATGGAGGTGAGGGCGCTGTGGCAGCCGGTCTCAAGTCACTCGTGGATCCCTGTGGCTCCCCCCAGCTCCAGTGCTGCTGCCACAGGAACTGGCTGGAGTAGGGGGATGGATGGAGTTTGGGATGATTTGCCAGAGCAGATTACACTGGGGTCTGTCACAGCAGGTTAAATGAAAGCATGCCTTTTGGTTTACAGTACTGTCCAGGTTTGCTAATGCAGGGAGTTTCAGGCTTGTGTTGAGGGGCACATTGCACTCAGATTCTTATTTTATTTTTCTTCTGAATAGAAGTGAAATGTTGTAAAACATTTTATTCTCCTAGCCTGGTTATTTTTTCAGCATGGGTCATTACCAAATCACTGCATCACCGTCGACATGCCTGAAATACTTATCTTGCTTCAGTTACATTTCTCCCGAGCCCTGGCTGGCTGTGTCTGCCAGATAACTGAGGGTGAGCCTGGAGCTTTGCTGTAGGAGCGGAGGTAAGTCATACTGTGTAGGCTGAGGTGTTCTAGCTTCTGCATACTATTGCTCATGCCTTGCAGTCCTTGGAGTCACCTTGCTGCCTTACTCCACAGACTTTTTTAAGTGCTGCAGTGCTGTTTGTTACTAGGTGGAGAGCCTGAAGCCTGAAGACTGCTTTGAGGAGGAGGTTGCTTCAGCTCCTGAGTGGCAGCATCCAGACCCTATTTACATTGTTCTTCTGGTCTCCTGTCTTCAACTGTAGTTATGCAGAGAGAAGCTGTTTACTTATTTTGCACGGCTCCCAAATGTCATTTAAGCATTATTAACAGGAGGGTTACTGCCTCCCAAATTTCTAATTAAGGTCCTCCTTTCAGTCTATTAGCTGTGCTTTTGTGGACATATTCTTTAATTAGTTCTGACTTTCTGACTCCAGTGCAAAGTAGTTTTTAACTACTGTCTGCAATGCCCACGAGTGGTGAGTCAACCTATTAAAAATTAAAAATCAATTTTAGTTTCACCAAATGAACCAAGTGCTATTTCATCTTATTTTCATTATCACAGTGTCTGAGAATCCAGGTGTTGGAGAAAGCTTTACAAACGGGCAGCAAAACCAGCCACGTCAACAGGCCCTGGGAGAGGGAGGGGCTGTGCCCCCATGACCATACCACACCCTCATCCCAAGGAAAGGAGGGGATGTATAGCAGAAGGAAATATAAGGTGGACCTTAGTAGGATGGGGATGCTGACATCCCTGGGTTTTGATGTCTGGCCTGTTGTGGGTGCTGACCTGGGCCCACCTGGCAGCAGCTCTGGGGGAAGAAGACCCCACAGACGCTTCCCTTCCTGGTTTTGCCACTCTGAAAAAACATCCTGTTTTTTCACAGCCCCAGGGAGAAGATCTTAGAGACTTCAGGCAGCAAAAACCTGAAAATAATGGCTCATCCTAAGGTCAGGCCATATTTATATGGATCCATATTTACCTTTTGAAGTCACACCTATGCCCTCAGCACACAGACATCCAGTCAGGGTCCAGTGCATCCTATGGTCCCTATCCTGGGTGTGACATAAGTGTGAGGTAACACACATCGACTCCCAGCTAATGACTACCACCCACAAAAAGCCTTTCCCACTCTTCCCTCCATCTCCTGTGAATGCCCTTGTATGCCTTCAGGGAGCTAAACTGGCAGAAAACTCCCCTTCTGCTGGTTGGGGAATGGGGCAGGGACAGGACTAAGCTTGGGCCAGGATGAGAAGAAGAAGCCTGGGCCAGGGAGAACCACCACTGACCCTTGCAGTGGCTGCTAGTATTTCATGGTCTGTAATGAGCAAAGCATGGATACCAGAGTGTCCAAGGGAAAAGAGGGGAAAGGACACCCACCTGGAACAAAGAAGAGCATGACTCCCCTCAAACATATGTGAAGATTCACATCTAGATTTGCAGCCCTCAGAAAAGGAAAATTTTGAGGCACAGAGGCATGATTGGGCCCTTTGCTCATGCAGCCATGGTAGGATACACAGTGGTTCAGAAATCTGCTCAAAGCCACTTGCAAGATCAAGGCCTTTCTTTGTAGCCTCTTTGGATCAAATATGGTCTCTTTTTCTAAAATACTCCAAGTTCCTGCAGCCTTTGCAAAGGGAGGAAATTATGCCAGCCCGCTAAAACATCCATGTGAAAACTTTTTGGCTCAGACTTGGTGTTCACCTTTGTGCTCAGGCTTGATTTTCTAAGTGTGTGCATAATTACTAATGTATTCATTAAGAGTATTTCCCATGGTGTCAAACAACTCTAAATAGATGCCAGAACAGAGGGTCAATCCAACGACTGTGCATAAAAGGTGAAAAAAATTCTGTAAAGAACAGGTCAAGAGGACCTAATTATGGAGCATCTTTTGAAAAAGATTCATATATAATTTTGGGTATATATTTTAAAATTAAAAAACCCACAGACCTTACTGATTCTGTGTTAACTAGAACTAAGGAGAAATTATTTTCACAAATCAAAAGATAATAATTCTCTTGTGCATATAATTTAAAGCATACTACGGCACATCAAATAAAATGCTCTTTGAAAATAGTAAATTATTGACAAATATTTACATTGTTTGTCAAAATTTCATACTTGACTAGACAGTTTGCCACAAGTAGGAGAAAACCAGTATGGTCTAAAGTGTTTTCTGGACCATGTCAAAATTCCCCAAGTGTTTTTGCTTTAACCAAGTAGCATCTGAGTGGCAAAAATTATGCAGTACTAAATTATGAGGTGTTGGGAAAGAAGTATTAATTCCAGAGCTTCTACTGTAATTTTGGTTGAATTCTTTTTCAAGGATCATGGCCAGCAAGAAAGGAGGACTTTCAGAGCTGTTTCAATTAACAGATTGAAAGAGGGTATAAAGAGCATTTGACATTGGAGAATGTTTTGGATGAAAGAACCTGGAGCTGGGACTGACTAGGTGTAGGAAACAAAAACATAAGGCAAGAATGATTGAACAATAGGACAGGTTGCCCTGACAAGTTATGCAGTGTCTGTAAATGGAGGCTTCCAGCATCCAACAGGACAAAGTAACACAGTCTGAAGCCAATGCTGACCTAGTTCTGAGCCATAAGTTGGATCTGAGATCTGATGTCCCTTGCTGTCTGAATGACTTGGCACTTCAGAGTGAATGGGTCTACCACAGCCTAAAGGCCACAGGCTTCATAGCAAAACCTCCAGCCCCAAAAACCTGACAATGCCTGTTTGGAGTTCACCAAGTCTGACTGCCTCAGAACAACCCAGAAATCATGACCAGGGCAAGGGGACTTCATCCCTCACCAAGTCAGGATCTGTGCATGGCAGTAGGATCTGCCCATCTGTGTGCTTCATTGCTCCCATTCCCCTGCCTAAAATGGACCTTACCCATTTAGGTCAGATCCACAATCTAAAGGGATGCTCATGGAAACCATTCCCTCCCACCACTGATGGGGAAGAGCCTCCAAGAGAGAGACAAAAGCAGAGGAGAGGCTGACAGGGCTGTGTTGGTATCTTCCCCTCTCTGGAAGCCACCTCCCTTGGATGGAGAACCCAGCCTCTGGACTCAGAGCCCCTCATTCTGGTTCTGACTTTGCTCCATTTTGCCTTGGTTTGTTTTCATGGTCCAGCACCTGCACTGCTGGGGTTCCCCCTAAGATCTATTGGCATGGAGGGGCCCACACAGCAGACACCAGCTGGGGATCACCCGTGATGCCCGGGTCTTCAAGACCCTTCATCTTTCTAAGCTCAAAAGGACAATGTCTTCACGAGCTGGCATGTGAACTCAGTGACACATCTATGGTCCAGAGGTGCCTAAAATAGCCAGTCACCAGGAAGATATCTGGGGACCTCTGCCCACTCCCATCTTCTCAGCATCCCAAGGTAGCTGCCAGGGATGGGGCTGTTTGGGGCTCTGGTCAAGCTCTGTGCAGCTCTTCTTCTCTTTGACACTGCTGGAAAACCATGAGGCATGATGGGAATCTGGACCCAAAGGTGTAGTGCTGCCTGGTGAGGGATGACCCCCAACATCCCAACAGGCACCAGGACCTCTGCAGCCAGGACTTGGCTCAGCACACATTAAACAAGGCCCTGTGAGAAAGGATAAAAACCTACCTACAATGTCCTTTGCCTCCCACCAGCTGATCAGATCAGCACTGCAGCTGGATCCTCAAGCATGGGTTGCAGGAGAGTTTTATTGCATCTCAAAAGAGAAAGACTAATTTCCTCACATCTCCAGCAGAACATCCCACCCGTTTTGCAAATCCTTTGGCAGTATTAGTCATTTATGACTATCAGTAATGATTTTCCAGGCCTCCCTTTGCAGCCAGTAACTAGGAGAAAAAAAAATACGCCGTAACAGAAATTATTTGTGTTTCTAAATCACAAACATCAGCATTGTGTTATCCTAACAGCTATCATCTTTATTTTTAGGATATTTAATCAACTTGGATGCTTTCAGCTATATTTTAGTCAGACCACTTTGCTCTAGCTTACCTCCCAATTCTGGTTGCCATGGCATAACAATGATTTCTCTTCTAGCTAAAAATAAACCTTCAGCAACAAATGAATTAGCCATTAAAAAAAAAACCAAAAATGACAACAAAAACCACAAAACCAACAAAAAAACAAACCATGATGAAAACAAAGCACCTCCCCATACACCAATTCACTTTACCCCACACAGCTGCTCCTTTGGCATCAGTTGTACAAGGTCTTTGATGGACCCTCTCTGCCTCTCCTTTCCTAATTACACACTTCTATATTCTGGTTAAGGAAAGACAGACAAATGCATAAAGCATTGCAAACATTTTAAAAACAGCATGAAATCAAGTGCTGTAACAGAGACCGCTGGTCCTCAGTGAGGCAGAACTGCCTGTCCTCAAAACCTCTGTAGCTCCTGGGCTCTGTTGGGAGAAATCTTTTCTTTCTTTGGCATGAATCCAAGCAAAGGAAAAATCCCTTCCTCACCAAAGAGGCTGATAGAAGACAAAGCTGGGGCATGAGGTGCTTCTTCCCCAGCGTGGAGGCAGCCCCAGCCCCATGCCTGCTCAGCCACCTGTGGCCTTGGCAGGGTGGGAGGGGATGGGTGAAGTTCTACTGCAGCCTGGTACAAGGCTTTCATCCCTTCTGGTGAAAAACTCTGGCCTTTGCAGGTATATGTTTTGGTCAAAAATAAAGTGGTATGCCACATATTTAACAATAAAATTAAATTACTGGAAACCAAAAATCAAACAAGTCACCTATGAGCATCTCCACATGATTTGCAAGTGTTAATTTAGAGGTGTAGAAGGCTACAGCAATGCTAGAGATCATAAAAAAATAATACTGGTAGATTCAGGGAGGTGTTTTCTTTCAGTTTTGATTACAAAAACCTCTTCCTTTCTTTTACAGTCATCTGTGAGCATGGTGCAAAAGGAAGAGGGCAAGTCTGTCCAGGCCTGTCCTGCCCTGCCCTCGTGCCTCTCAGCCCAAATGACTTGGTAACCTCCCCACTCAGCCCTGGAAGGAAATGCCTCAGCCACGCAGATCCCAGCACGCCTGTATAAGGGTGTGGAGGAGAACATGCAGCTTGTTCTGTTCCTTGCTACCAAAACAGCTGCTGGCCAGCCATGGTGAACGTGGGGCAAAATGGTAACCTGGATTCTTCTGAAGTTCACTTACAGAAACAAGACTGAAGCAAAGAAAAGAGTACTGTCTGTGATTTTGTGCAAGATGACTGGCTCTTTCTCAAACTGTCCATATTTGCCTGGTCCTTACATTTGCTGGTCTTCATGCTCCTCTTTTAGTGAGACTGATCCTTGTCTGTCTCTGTAAACGCAGTAGGTAAAGGAAGGAGAGGAGCAACTCCTGTCCCCAGGGACTGCCTGGCTCCTGTCCATGCAGCAAAACTCCCCATCCTTTATGTCACCCTACTGATAACAATATGCATAAATATATATATATATATGTAAAATACACCTATAATGTTGCTGTCCTCTTGTAGCTGCTAAGAGCAGAAAGGTTGGTGGCTTTGAGAGTGCTTCCTTGTGAACCTGTTTCCTCAGCTCCTGCAGGGACAGCCAGCAGGGTAATAATGATGGTTCCATGGTTAAAGCCTGGCAAGTGTGGGGCAAGGAAAGCTCTGTCCTCCAAGACCTGTGTGTCGAGGCTGGGGAGCTCAGTGGCTGTTCCCCAGCCTGCAGCACAGGAATATGCTTTCAACATGCTTGTAATGGGTGCCCAGTCCCCTGCTGACAAAAAGCAGATGGAGCATGGGGGTTTCTCTAATTGGCAGCTCTTTCAGTCCAGCACATACCCAGGGGCTCAGCACTGGTGTGAATGCTAGCACAGTGGCTAACCAACCCAGCAGGGTCACCAGCTGAACTCCTTGTTTTACCTGTTGCTAATGCCAGCATTTTAATTAAAAAAACCACTCTTACCTGGGAGAAGAGTAAAGCACTACCTGAATAGAGCTGGCCTAAGATCCTATCCCAAATTTGTACCTATATCCACACAAGCCTGGACATCACTCCTACATTTCTTCACAAAACATGGCCCTCAGGCTTGGAGCTTGTATTTGAGTAAGACAACAAAGCTGTGTTTTTTAGGTGGATGGATTAAGGTCTCAGTCACAAGACACCATGGCTGGGCCAACATCCCCAATGGTGACCTGAGAACCTGCAGGCGTGGAGAGGCTGTCCAAAGACACACTTGATGTTTCTTCCTTCTCTGGCCCTCAGGCTTTGATGGACAGACAAGGTTCATCCCATCCCCTGTCCTCACTAGTGACACAACCACAGCAAAGAAACCAATCTCATTAGCACTGCTAATGGGCTTTTCGAATATTGTTTTTCCATGGTTACGCTGTCCAGCCTCCTCCTTTCATGTCTTACCCGCACAGGTTTGAAGGAACAGAAGGGCATGTTCCACATGAGCTGTGCTGCTGAGCTCACGTTGGGGGCACTCATGAGCTGAGTGAGGATGATGGAGAAGCTGGAGCGAAGACTTTTGGAGCCTGACTGTGCTTCTTGTGCCAGGCCCATGCCAATGCCACCAGCCACTGAAGGAGCCTGGCCTTCCACTCGTTCTCTTTCTCCTCTGGGCTGTGGGAAGAGTAAGAAGATGATGTGTCTGTCTGCAGGTCCCAGGTCATGGCAGAGGGGCTTTGGCTGCCTTTTCCCCCAGGGCCTGGCTCCTGAGGAGGATGTGTAACAGCCCATGTGCACAGAAATTTCTGGAAGGGCTGCTCAGTCTTGAAATTGCTTTAGGGAGAGACAATGAAGAAAAGCAGATTCATTTTCTGCCCAAACTCAGCAAAGCTGCCTTTTCTGGGCTTACAGAAACACTTCTCCATCTTTCCATTTGAATTTCTGTTTTCCTTTAGAGCTCACATTTTTTCCTTTCTGCTGCATGAGGTCAGCTGACAATTTTAAAGACCTTTAAAATCCCTGTTGCAGTATTTAATGGTTTTCCCAGAGCATCTTCCTTGTGTTTTACTCTGCTCTTCTCTTTGCTCATTATATCCATATTTTCTTCTGGAATATGTGTCTCCCACCAGCTACAGAAGACCCTATCCTCTTGAAATTATTTATTCCTAGTTCATCATCTTGGAAACTAACTGTTTTCCAGCTCTGCTTTTAATAGATGAGGTCATTTCTCTCAATAGAGACCCAAACCTGAGTTTCTGAGAGCAAAAATCCCTCTGTTGATTATCAGCGTTGTCATTGTTTGGGCTTTATTTATATTGTTTCTTTCTACCTTTCCTCACAAAGAGAGGCTAAACCCGCTCTGATGCACTGCCTATCATGACTGTCAACTATGTGGCACTGTCATTAGTTTTACTGAAGCCAGGGGGATTTCTCTGCACTCAGCTAAATGTGATTGTGTGTGTTTGCAGGCTTGAGAACAAAAAAGAAATGACAATATCTGAAAACTTTTGATAATTGATGGATCTAGGCTTCCACCCCACTAATGGAATCCCTGTGGAGGGTGAAACAAATTGCCACTGGTTTGAAACAGGATCATGCAACCTAAAATAGCCCCATGCTGCCTCGCTCCAAACTGCTTGTCATTTTTTGCTGTCATCTGTCTGGCGGACCTAAAACAGCAAGGGCGCCTCAAAACACGGCATGCTTATGGCCAAAAGAGCTCCCTGAGCTGTTTAGCAAATGCAAAGAGAATAAGGGGTTAAAAGCCAAGAAATATTGTTCTTTGAATTTATCTGAAAAACCCATGCTGGAGGCTTCTTCAGGAAATGTTGCAGTGCAGTGCAAAAAGATGCCATACACTGGTGCATTCTCGGAGCTTCCAGCACTAAGTACATTATAAACATACTGCTTTAAGGTCAAAGAGGTGGCAAATCTGTGGGAGAATCTTGCATCAGACTCATAAGAGCTTAAAAAAAGCATAGGATTTTAATGATCTCTTCCTCCTCCTCCTCCTGTGAGTTGCTTGCCTAGTCTCTAAATTGTTTTCCTGCTGCTCAGATGTCATCCAGGAATGGAAGAAAAGTGCCCAAAAACTGTGTGCTGGTCTCTGAATGCACAGCATGTGCTGCTGCCCCTTCACAGGAGAAGAGGCACTTTCAGATGACAGACAAGTATTTTAATACCACCATCGAGGCTGAGAGCCTGGCTCACCCCTGGGCACATCAAACATCTGCACAGCTGTGCCTTTGGGCACCTGGCTGCGGGAATCATGGAGCCGCACCTGTGAGTTGGCTCACTGCATGGCACTGCTGCCAAATCATTGCCCCAGGGAGGGGAAGGTGGAGGTGGTTCATAGGTGGTTTCCATCAGGACTGCATTCAAGGGATGACATTGCCCCTTGGTGAGCTGAATGTTGAGGACACTCTCTGGAGGGGGCTGGTCGTCACTCTAGGGAAGTCAGAGTCTGCCAAGCAGACACCATACCTACGTGAAATGCCAAATTTTGGGCTATTTTTCAGTGGCCTGTAACACTCATTGAGTTTCATCTGGTTTTCCATGCTCTTCTTCTTGCCCTGGTTTCATTCAAAGGCCTGCATTTCTGTTTAACACTGTAAGGGAGATGCTGTGTCTAACTTATCACCGTCCTTTGTAAAACCATATCCAGAACAGGGATCTAATGAGGTCAGGTTAAACGCATATTCACATGCATATTCACATGCTATGACTCACTCTGACCATTCCTGATACAGCCCTTTCTAAGGGTGTGACTTTGCTTAAAACTACAGGTACCATGCATTGTACCTATGTATAGATAAATAGTATATCTGCATGTGTGTATGTGTACACATTCATATAAAAAGTCTTTAAATCTGTATTTACATGAAAAATTCATATGAAGCTAAAATAAACACGTATGTAGTTAGATTTTGATAGCCCTACAGCCAAATGGATTATAACTCACCTTCAAATGTACAGTCACTGTCTGCTGGTACTGTGAGTAGGTTAAATGTTGGTTGGGTCTTTTTCTGTGTGCATATATCTGCTGAATTGAGAAAATTACTGATTTCCTTGTGTAAAAGTATAAGTAAAAAATGCATCATGGAGGATGCTCTAATGAGCTTGCACAGGAGACCCAGTACTGAGAGCACCTGCCTCAGCTATACTCACTCCTCAATCAATTCAGAAATCTTGGTGAGAGCATCCAGCATGTTAGTGAAAGCTCTTAGCTATGGCTAATTTGTGATTATTATCCCAAAGGAAATATGATGCTCTGGGTTCTGGTAGGAGGAGGTGACGGTGGGCACAGCTCCTCCAAAACCTGTTCTGGGATCTGGTTTTCCACCTCATACACTGTGAGAATCTGCTGTGGGGCAGAGCAGCCCTCCTTTTCCAGACTGCTCACAAGGGATAGAAGCCTCCAAACTCCTCTGGTGGGTTTCCAGATTTCCAGATTGCTACACATTCAAGATTTTTGACATTGTGTTTCCAGACTGAAGCAAGATTGAAGTTTCCCCATGGACCATGTTCCTAGTGAGAAAAATAATCACTTCTGGGTCAGAAAAAAAATTAATTTTAATTTAGAACTGGGATATTTTTCATCAAAAAAGATTTTGGAACTTTTATTTAGAACCACATATCAGAAAATGCCTGTTTCTATACATACTCCTATAGTAAAAGAATATATGTTAGGAGGAAAGATGTCAATCTGCTCCAAATGTTTAAGGTTTTCTTTTGTTCCTACATTTGAAAACAAACAACAGAAACAACNTCTTGATTTATCAAAATGCTTCTGGGCATAAAATACCTAACCAGAACGACCTGTACTTGGTTTTGGTTCCTTGAGTCCTCCCTAGGAGCTTGCTCTTTTCTCCCATGGGACACCTGGTCATTCCTGTGACAGCCAGAGCTACCTTCTCCTGCAGCTCCAGGCACAGCAGGCAGCTGTGGAGCATCCACGTCCCAGCTCAAGCCATGGCTGCTCTTGTAGCCACAAGGGAAGTAAATGCTGGCCTTGCTACACTCTGGGATGCTGGAGCTGGCCAGGCATGGAGCTGGGAGTAAATTTTTACAGGTCAGAAGTTAATAGAACTGTTCTTGCTTTGACAAGCTATCAGCTTTGACAAGCAATTCAGGAAAGCTCCTCTGTACACCTTTGAGCTCCTTGAGCGTCAGTGTAACAGGGGCTCTGTTGTTGAATTAAAGTAGCAAAAGCACAAAAAGTGTTGAAGAATTGGGGCAGCAAGTCTGAGAAAAGCTGTGTCTAGAGCAAGGGAAGGAAGTGAGGAGATACAGGGAAGCAACTCCTCTGAGAGCCTTCTTCTGAGTAGTACTGTCCAGAGTCCAGATCTTGTGCTTATGGAGCTGCAAATGTCTGCATTGTGTTGGTTTTTTCCTGAGTTCTGAGTTCATGGGTCAGTGCAGAAAAAAGGGGTATTAGTAAAACAACCACAGCAATATTTTCTAGCTTTTCCCTATTTTTTTTTTGCTTGATCTTATTCTAACTCATCTTTATTAGTAGAATTAATGCAGGACTAAACCTTTAATCATCTACATACCAACTGGCCACAGTATTGCTGTCCATGGGGGCATTATGGCAGGGCAAGGACTGAGTCGTGGAGCTCAGAGATAATTGACTAATGTAGCAGCAGAAGATTGCACAGCTCATTTTGATCTGCACTTTGTTGAACAAGTGCCAAAGTTCCAGCACTAACATGCAAATTGACGTGGGATGCTTGGGCAGATGAGCCCCACAGCAGTGCTGGCACATACCTATATACCTATATTCTCTGCACATCTATGTCAGTCTGTAAATACCATTTTCAGCCAAGACTTTTGTGAATAGTTATAAGACATGGTAAATCCTTTGTTCAGACTAGGAGTGACTTGGGCAGTGGCAAGAAAATACCCTGAAAATGCTTCCTGTCACTCTGTGCGGTGTTGGTGGGATTTGGGGTCTGAGAGTCTGGGCAGTGGACGCAGTGCAGGGGCAGTGCAGTTTGTATTTCACCTCCTGCCTCCATCCTGTCCCTCCTGTCTGCCACGTCCCAGCATTGATGTCTGTATGGCCTTACAGTGACTGGTCTCACGGGAAAAGATTTACAAAACTCCTGTATTGGGTTTGCATAGCTAGGTCTGGATAGCAGGGGGGCTACAGAGGTGTCTTCTGTGAGAAGCTGCCAGAAACTTCCTCCATGTCCAGCAGAGCCAATGCCCAGCTCCCGGATGGACCCGCTGCTGGCCAAGGCCAAGCCTGTCAGTGACAGTGCTAATGCCATCAGTAGGCTGGGGGTGGACCTTTGGAGAGGACACAACTGACCCAAATTAACCAAAGGGTTATAAGGGTTATTAACCATGGTAATTCCACACCATGTGATGTCAATTCACATATAAAAGCTCAGGAGAGGAGGAGGGAGGGAGGCGTTCATTATTTGCAATATTTGCCTTCTGGAGCCAACGCTAAGGGTGCTGAAGCCCTGCTTCCCAGGAAGTGGCTGGGCATTGCTCACTGATGGGAAGTAGAGAGTAAAGCCATGGTTTTTTTCTTTGCTTTTGTGCATGCAAACTTTCACTTTTGCTTTAGTAAACTTTCTTATCTCAACCTGTGAGTCATTTTCCATCTTATTTTCTTTCCCCTGTCCAGCTGGAAAAAGGAGTGATAGAGCAGCTTGGTGGGGACCTGGCATGCAGCCAAGGTCAACCCACCACAGCTACAAATCTAAGTTAAGCAAAATTTCCATGTTAAAACTGTCTCATAGGCTGTCTGCCAGCAGCCTCTAAAAGAAAAAGGAAAAATCACTCTTTAGAGTGAAAAGAAAGAAAGAGTTGCTAAAATTTATGCTAGGCTTGCATTCAAAATCCATCGAATTTTCATGCTGGCAAACATGAGGACTGGGTATATCAACAAAGCTGTTAGAAATGGAGTTGCTGAGCACCACAAATAAAGAAAGGTCCCTGACTGTAGAGCAGGGCCCAGCCCTTCCTCTGTGGGCTTGAGACTCTACAGCTGCCTGCTTGCTGCAAATGCAGGTCCAGGTTCCAAGTGCCTTTGCTCTTTGAAAACAGAAATTACCTTTTAGATGGGTGCTTTTACAGAGTTTGAAGCAATGACTGGGCATTCACCCACTAGCTCAAGATACCTATAGGCTTTCTGATCAAATTGCTTTGGTTTTTTTGGATACTGTTTTTTCCAGAGTTGCTGCTGTAATAGCGCTGCCTGTTTTGACAAGGTGACATACCTGCAACACAGTAAAGGTGACCAAAGTGGCCTCAGTTACTCAGTTACCAGTGTCCAGAAATGCCAGGCTGCCTGCCTGCAGCAAGGTGCGTGCTGCCACCACCCTCCTGCCTTGCCACCAAGGGTTAGGAGTCCAAGAACAAGCAACAAGTTTGCTCCTGGATTTGCAACAAGTAAGCTGCAGCTATCTCTCAGCTCTGTACATCCTGAGCCAGTAGGCTTGCCATCTCACTGACCTTTGGTTGGCCTATGCTACATTTTAGCTTCACTTTCTGCCATGTCTTCAATTATTTGTTTGCTCAAAATTTGTTTTATAGGGTTGTAAACCAATGAGGTTGGATTAATGAGTGTGTAAACAGCTTGGATCATACAGTCCTTCCCATTTTTCACACTAACTGGATTCCTGTGTTATGGTATCTGTCTCTGAATTGATAGATCAGAAATCCTTACTATCAGACTGCCAATTTCATGGGCCAGTTCCCTCAGCTCTGGGGATGGAGATTATCTGGTCTTTTTAGCTGGAATATATTAAACTCGGAGTTTAGCTTCCATCTGTAGCGGGGTAATTTCCATTTCTCTGAACATTTCCATTAGTCATCCTGGCTCTGACCCTGCAGTCTAGATAATTATTCTTATTGAATTGCAGCACCAAGCTAGTCTCTTATGTTTTGAGACCTGAATAAATTGTTACTCCTTTTAACCTGAGCAGGAAGCTGAATGTCAGGATCTCACAGATAATTTCATTTGGGAAGGTAAATCAACAGGAGGAATTGAGTGGCTCTGAAGAAGTTTTGTTGGTTTGCTTGCATGGAGGTGCAAAGACCAGAACAAAATGCTCTAATGGGTTCCCAGCTGCCTGTCCCAAGCCCATATGGATGGTGTTGAAGCAGCCAAGACCAGGCAGGGCTTCCCACAGAGCTGGGGCTACTGTCACTGTGGCCATCCTACAGCCAGCAGTCAACTCCAATGCCTCCTGTCCCAAGCACACAACATTTTGTTCATCTTTGAGAAATTTTTCTCATTAGCATATCGCTATAATTTGCTTTTGTTATCTTTCTGTTAACTTCAACCAAATCTGCTCATTCCCACTTGGTCCAAGGTCATCTTCTGCAATGAGATTTTCTATAGCCAGTTCAATGGATAACAAATTAGGTTGAGATAATGTTACCCTTGCTTGGTTCAATGACAAGTGAACTGCTGCATCCAAGAATACCTGTGGCTTGTAACTATTAGCAGAATTATTTTCCAGAGAGCAACTCTGAACTTCAGGTCCTTTCAATGATACAATTCTCAAGAGTGTCTATTTCTGCTGAAACTGCAAAGCATTCTCCCATTTCAAAAGCTGCTGCTCCAAGTGTGTGGCAGAGCACACCAAGTCCGTTTCACAGTCCCTAGTTCCCCAATCATCTCTTCCAAAATTAGCTGATAGCATCCCTTGTTTCTGTTTGCATTGGTTTCTCTGTTTCCTTAATGGCTCATAGATCAGCCATTGTTCTTTCTGCTTATCTGTTTGTCTGTCTATCTATCCATCCATCTATTATCTTCCATCTACCTGTCATGGTCATTGCTTTTGCTCCACCATTGTCTGTACAATATCCACATTTTCTTCCCTTGGCTCACTCTGACCAGTCCCTAACAAGCGTGCAAACGCTGTATGTTTCTGATCTTGTGCACATTGTTACCTGAATCAGGCTCAGTCCATCCCCCTCTGGACTTCAGGCTTTATGAAAGATTTTTTCAGCTGTTGGATTTTCCCTCTGTCCTTCCATTTCTCATTCCTTTGTCCATTGATATCTCTGCTTTTAAATTGCCTTTTTTTGTCTGTGCAACAAAATCAAGCAAATGGCTTTACTGAGTCTCACATAACCTCCTCCTCTTAATTTTTTTTAAACTCTTCTATTTCTAGGCTTATCAGCATTTATCCCACCAGACTGGTGGCTTAGGCATGCAGGTGAAGTCCCTTTGCCAAGAGAAATCCCATTCCTGGAAATGCCTATTATTGCAGCAAGAG
Organism: Leptocoma aspasia; assembly: GCA_013399835.1. Taxonomy (NCBI): domain Eukaryota; kingdom Metazoa; phylum Chordata; class Aves; order Passeriformes; family Nectariniidae; genus Leptocoma; species Leptocoma aspasia. The sequence goes on from VXAX01007965.1 coordinate 2,550,127, forward strand.
TGTGATGAATGTTGTGTTCATGCTGCCATGAGGGATGTCACATGAGTTTTCTTTGCCCTGGACCCCTGAGTACTTTTCAATATTATTATAAAAAACTTATAAGAATTTGCTGATTATTTGGTGGAAGTTAATCAAGCTGAAAAGTAGATTAACTGCATTAATTCACTTCCATTTAGCTTTTACTGGAGTTTACTTCTTCAGCAGTTATTTGCTGAACTTGGAGATTGCTTACCTCATCTCGTGAACAAACCTTTGTGTTTACCTGCCTCCGTAAGTGCCCGTGGCTTTTATCTTTTAAGATTATCAAGGCAGGTGTAGATGTACAAGACACAGCATCTTGACTCATCTGCCCTGGCCCCTGGCTGTGGCTGGAAGGGTTGAGATAGCAGTGCCACTGGCTTTGGGATCACATGGAGGGTTGCACCTCTTGGGTTGGCCGGACATAACCCTGGCAGGAAAGAAGAGATCCAAGGAGAGCAGTAGCAAACCCATCGGTGTGATGATGTGAAAACAAGCCTTCAGGTCAAAAGGCTTTTGCAGACATGGACTGAGCTGTTTGAATAGCCATCATACCCCCTGGTAGCTGACTGCACCCCCCACTAGCTGGGCTTGTCACTGTGAGAGCAGGGCCCCATCAGAGCCATATGAACACTCTCCATGCCACTGTGGCAGCCCTTCATTCTGCTGAAATCCCTGGGGACCTTGCATTGAAAGGGAGCTGGAGCACTCACCCAATCCCTTACAGGGATGCCTGTGTGGTTGCCCATCAAGGGCAAATAATGAACCCCTGGGGTGGGATTTCATCCAGGTATGCACAACCAAAACTAAAGGCAAATCAGATACCTACACCCCACTGCAGTTAATGGAGCCTCAAGAGTGACTCAGACACTCACATTTAGGTATACACTGGAAGGTGAGAGGAATAAATTTAGGAGTCCACCAAATGAAGCTAAATCCTGTCTTTGATGACTGATAAAACCTTCATCTTCTCCAAAGGTTTTCTAAATCCCTACAGTTGTAAACCCAGGCACTTAATAAACAGTTGGAGGCTTTTCTGCAAGGTCAGTCACAGACCCAGCCAAAGCTAATGTTTATCCCACCATATCACATGCTTTCTCCATCCATCCTTGGGCTGGAGAATCTACTCCAATCCCCACCTCATGCCTCTTGTGCTAGAGCTGGAGGGAGAGCAGCGACTGCTCCTCTCCTGCCCCACAGGTTGTGCCACAGAAGGGGTGGGTCAGCATGGCTGTTGGGTGGCAGACACGGGGGTGGGGAAATAGTCACTTCTTCCTTCCTATTACTCATGCTGTTCAGTGTCTGGGGAGGGAGCATGTGCTGGATTGGGGATGGCATCTATGTCAGTGTGTGGCCCCAACTTACCCCTCTGTTAGTCAGGGCAGAATGGCTTAGTGCTGCTGCTCCTTTTGTCTAGTGGAATTGCAAAGGGGGGGGGGTACCTTTTCATTGCCATTTATGACATCTCTAATCTCTAATTTGTGTTTCAAAATCAGCTTTCTGAAACTCAGGAGGAAAAACCTTTCCCTCCCTTCCCAGCACAGATATGTTTTGCTTGTTGAGGCAAAAGGTTGCAGTGCCTGTCTTTCTGCACTGCAGCACCAGCAAAAATGTCTCACAGGAACATTCAGGCATCTATTTGCTCCAAGATAGGAACACTGAGACTTTTATTTCCATTGCTTAACCTGTTTAACCTTGTTTGTCTACTAACAAACCCCATTTAAGTGCTGTTCTTTTTATTTTGGTTGCTGCTGCACAGAAAAAGAAAGTTCATCAGGAGAAAAGCCTCTCTGCTCATGCCAGAGCTTACTGAAAAAAAATAGGCTTGGGTTTGAGTTTCATTTTTTCCCTTGCAGAGAGGCCCAAACCAGTCACAGGGCTCCTCAATTCCTTCACTAAGTTTGTAGCTGATGCCCTCTGGGAGATGCTGTCTGGGAGCACAGGGCTTGCCATCCATTTCTTGACCACCTGGCAGTGATGCAGCAGCAGAACTGGGAAAGGATGGCAATGGGGAGCAGGTCAATGTCCCCAGGCACACTGATCCGTCTAGCAGGTTGTCCTGAGACCACTTGGGGACAAGGATAACCAGGAGTGGCCTGTGCAGCAGCCAGCTCACGCTGCTGCACTGGGTGCCAACCAGGGCCACATGTCATGCATTCCCTTGAGAGACAACTGTCCCGAGGGGCAGTACATGACTGGCATGTTACCATTTGATGTGTATGTCAAACAGCACTGACTGCAAATTGACCATCTAGAGTATTGTCATTGAATAACTCTGCACAGCATGAAAATGCCCACTGATGGCAGGGCAATTTGAAGATTAAAATAAGTGGCCCTTGAAGCAGGATACAGGCTTCAGGGCCTCAGTTATATCTTGTGCAAGGTGATGGTTTTTCCACAGTAGCCCAGCCTGGGCAGATAACCACCAAAAAAACACAAGTCAAAATGCTTCCAGAAGAACCCCAAGGTAAACAAAGAAACTGTCAGGACTGTTTAACTGAGCACAGACTCTTGGCAGAATGTTCCAAGCACCAGTATGACAAATCCCCAAGTCATGCTGCACTGAGTTGGAGTGTCCCAACAGCAGGAGCCAGGACTTGCCCCTGGGTGATGGAGGTGACTTTCTAAGTCATGGTGCTTCTGCCAGCTCTGTACCATGAAATGACTCTGGGCACCTGAGATTGTGCTTCTGGAGAATTATGGCGGGTCTGCATCCCCCTATGGGCACAGAGTATTTCAGGGGGGCATTTCAGGGAGCCCTGTGGCTCTGTGCAGAGCACCTTAGGCAAAGGGGTTTGGGTACAGTGCATCCCTCAGAGTGCACATTGTGCTCATGCAAGGCAAAAAAACGGGGTGGAGGGTGGAAGCAGGGGAGAAAGGAAACAGCTGCCTCATGCATGAAAAGATTTGCCAAACTCCCATGGTTAGATTTAATAGCTGGGTGCTGCAAGCTCAGGAGAACAATGTAATTTATGTCATTACTGCTGAAAGGCTGGTTTGATGGCAAGGGCTTCATTTGAGTTGCCTAAAATGTTTAACAAAGGGGAAAGTGAAAACAAACATGAAAGCTGTATTAAAAATTATGAGGATTTTGGGGAGACTGCCAGGTACATTTTTCCAGTGGTACGAAGTCCTCTCCTGACAAACAGCTCATTTTGCCTATGCTAACTCTAAGATATGAAGCTGCAGCTAGAGGTAGAAGGAAATAATTTGGTTTTCTTTAGCTACACAAGTTTCTGCAACAGTAGTTGGGTCACCCTGTTGTGCTTGAACAGCAGAAGCAATAGTGTGCTTTTTTTCATTCAGTATCTTCTTGAAAATGTACTTCTTAGCATCTTTTTAAAGTATTTTGGGGATGGGAATGGAAGGAGACAGAATAGGCCCAAAGGGAGGAGGCCTGGGTGGTTGTGCCAAACCCACCTTTTCTACTAGTGCATTGAACATGACAGTCCTGTTCTCACAGCAGCAAAAGCAGTGTGTGTGGCTAACCCTGCTGTTCCTCCTGGTTCTGTACATGGTGCTATTTTTAATGCACCAGCTCATACAGCACTGAGTGGAGCGTGGTGGGAACTCAAGTTAAAAAGGCGCTGCTGCTTCAGGAAGGCACCTCCAGGCTGCCCTCTCAGATCTGTCTGCAGGGCCATATGGTGCTGGGTATGTCCAGTTCTCTCCCAGGAGCTCCAAATGCCACCGAGTGCTGCAGGGGAAGCACAGCTCACAGGCAGCACATTCATGGTTCTCTCAGTGCTGTGCTGAAGCTGGGTCAGGGTGCCTTCCTTGGCTCATCCTCTGCCAGCACAACACTTGGAAGGACTCAGCCACACAGGGAAAACTGAGACAGCGTCAGCCTCTGGGTCACCATTTGGGCTGAGGGGCTTCTCTGGGGCGTTCTTACCCTGAGCAGACAGCTGGCATCAGCTGCCATCCTAGTGGGGGTCCTCCTGCTTAGGGTAGTAGTGCCTAAATTACTCAAATCAGGAACCCTCCACAGAGCCCCCCAGCCTGCAGAGGGCTGCACCTGCCTGTATCTGCCCAGCATTTGGCACTGGTGGGGCCACTGGGAACAGGCCAGGTGCTGCCAAGCCCTTTCCCTGCAGAGACATGTGCTCCTTACGTCAGTTTGCATTCCCACCAGAAGGCCCTTCCTTCTCCCTTGCGCAGCCACAGCCAGCCATGTGAGGGGACATTTGAGATGATCAGCTCACCTTCATCCAGCAAGGCTGATCTTTGCTTGCTGTTAATCGCAGCCAACTGGGTAGCAATGATTTTGCAACACAACGGCTGCCAGGCCATTCAGATTATCTGCTCCAGTGCTTTGAGAGACAGCTGGTAAAGCAAATAGTAACAATCCAGAGAAATTATCTTTATCTGCCTGTAAGCACTGCAGTGTAATGTGAGGCTCAAATGAGCTTCTTTTGGCACGCAAGGTCAGCGTTGCCTTTTGCATATGGCATACATTAGGATAAGTCCCAGCCCCACATAGCATCTCTCAACCAAGAAGTTGCATTTCAAAATTAGGTGTATTTTGTTGCTCTTGTCAGAAAGCAGTTTACCGAATTGGCTGGCCGGGAGATTTGAAGGTTCCTATGTGCAAATACTTGAATACTTCTAGATGAGTTTTAAGAATACATTATTGTATTTTTTCTTGCTCTAAGACTTGTTGCTTAGGAGATGGTCACCAATGTCCCATCAGCTTTAACAGGACAAGATGCAGGACATGCACTCCTAAAAATCCTGATTTTCATGATGCTTAACATCCCACGCCCCTTCCCTTCTATCTTTATGAAGTTAATGTTATGAAGATGGTTTCTTATAGTGTAAAATATGCCTTTTGTTGAACAAGCCAGACTCACAGATCCTCATGCTCTGAAGATCGCTGTAATTTAAGGGTCTGACATTATTTTTCTGTGCCTTTTTTTTTTCATAATTGTGTGCTTTGCTGCCCCATTCTCTGACTCTGAAGCCAGGGAAATATGGCAGGAGAGACAGACAGTGATGAAGCTGCTGGATCTCAGCATAAGGGTCCCAGGCACTTCACAATGCACCAACATACAGGACTTCCACATTACTGAGGCATTTGTATCAGGGCCCAGGAAACCTCTACCGTCTGTCTCAGCTGCCACTGCCTGTGGATTCTCACCTGAGCATTGCTGAGGGTGCTGCTGGGCTGTGAGGGCTGTGTGAGGACAGGCACAGCACACATGGCCAACCTGCTTTTGCAAGAAACTTCTCCCTTAGCCATCGGACCTGCAGTTTCTCCTCTGGCTGGCTTTTCCATGGAGGTTTCCAACAAGGAGAATGCTTTGGTGCTGGAGCCAGCTTGGAGCGGGTGCTCCATGGAGATCTGACTCAGACATGCAGGTTGCCAGATACCCACCAGCTGCCAGAGTATTTCAGTCATTAATAATGGGAGGATTAAATGCAAAGCATCAACAGTGTTTCCAGAATGAGCCAGGGCTTTCAGCTTTACTGCCTTTTGCTTTTTCTTAAAGGATCCAGATCCAGCATGGATGGTGCTCCTGGAAAGGCCTTAGCTCTCCTTCAGGTTGTGTTCATCACATTTGTACCATAACTGCACTCTCAGTGCCACTGAGTGAGGAGGTCACCAGAAAGAGCAGATGCTGTTCCTGGCACAAACATATAAAGAACATTTCACTGACTCCACTGGATCATCCCTCCCAAGGCAGAACATTTGATGCACTTTGTCTTTTCCCCTGTGTCCAGCAGTGGCTACTGAAATTTCAAGACATTGGTTTGGGTAGCTCTGGAGCATTATGGATGTTGCTGTGCTTTTATTCCTGCCCATCACTATGCATTTAAGTGTTGTATCAGTTCCAGCACTATCAGTTCCTTGACCATGGTTATCTCATGCAATAAACTGCACTGCCTTGTATTTGTGCTGTCTTCAGATGTTTTCCCTTTTGGAGTTGTATGAGAAGGTGCATGGACTCTGCTGGATCTGCATGCGCTGTGCCATGCAGACACCACCAGTTGTCACATCTTCACCTCTTAGTCTCATCATATTAGACTCAACCCTGTCTTGAGCAGTTATCTTTTTTCCACTGCTGACTGCAGAAGTTTTGTGTATCACTAATCCTTTTCATTCTTGTCTCTGGCTCACTTTGCTGTTGCTGACGTATGATGTGAAATGGCATGCTAATAACGCTCTACAATATTTCAAGTGGGAGTACAATAGCTTTATAAAGAAGCTCCACATTTTGTCAGTTTTCAGATTTGGTGTCTATTTTGAGTCCAGGTTATTGAACACAGTGAAGTGCAATAATGCCTGGATCAAGGTGACTTGAGTTCCTCTAGGACACATGGTCTGTATGTAATGAAAACTTTCAAACCATCCTTTTCCACAAGCAACTTGAAAAAGATTTCCACCCACTGCTGTGCTATGCATCTAGTTTTCCCAGTTAGGACCATAACCTCCTAGTCTTCCCTGGTATTTATGAAAGTAGCTGTATATTTTGCTACCAGCCAGTTCTGCAGCCTCACTGCTGTTCCAGGTCGTTTACAGCTCTATTAATCATTGCTGCCAGTTTGGAAGGAGAGCATACCCAATTCCTCACCTCTTGTTGCATTAAAATGAATACTTTTTCCTTCCTCCTTTGTCTCCTGCCTATTTCAGTTAATATTCAGAAGCATATTTTGCCCACTCTTGCCATTTCAGGGCCTTGAATACTTTACTAAGCAAGTAGGAATGACAGGTTTGACAGTGCCAGCGAGCTCTTCTGCCAGGTGGTTTTTGCTGACCGAGTCACAGAATTATTAGGACTGAAGAGGACCCTGACAAGACACAGCACTTGGCTCTGAGCAGAGAAGGGAGTTGTGGGAAGATAAACTTAGTAGGTTTCTGTGGTGTAACTAGTGTGGCATTTCATGGAAGGACTTGAGTGTACCCCCCTTTTGGCTCTAGCAGTATTATTTCCTATGATTGTGGCTGGGCAAACAGTCAACAGCCAGCCTTGAAGATGTGGCAATCAGTTGATCTGAGTTCAGGAATGCCCAGAGTAGTTCCAGGAGGCAGAGGCTCAATAACTACCCTTCCCATGGCCATAGAAGAGGCTTGCAGAAAGAGAAGCCTCAAAGGCTTATGGCACATTTGCTACCCAGAAACCAACCTTTGCAGGAGGGTTTGCAAAACAGTGAATTTCAAATGCCTGCAGAACAGGCACTGGAAGTGAAATTCAAATTCATGTCAAGCACTGGCAAGAGGAAGTTTCTTCCAAAAGCCACGCTCAATCAGGGAATAGATACACCCCGTGACCTTGCATCCCATCAACGCGGCCTCGGTGCCGAGAATCTCAATTAGCACCGGCAACGCTCACAGCAAACATTAAACGACCATCTCCTGGGCTGGAAGAGCTCATTCAAAAGCTACTGGGTGGAGAAAGGAGAGCATGTTGTCACTAAAACTTATCACCTGTCTACTAAAGGGGATGGTGACAGAGGCTGTGGAGGGTTTCAACTAAAAATGCTTTTAGCCCAAAAATATGAGGAGAAAAAGAGCACAGTGAAGCATAAAGCCCAGCTACTGTCACCCACGTAAGGCTGCCCTCACTGATTGTGTTTGAGGGAGGTCAGGCAGGGGGGCCATGCTTTGCTGTTTGCAGTTTCTAATAATTATTGCCTGCATGACAGGCAGTGAGCGTAGGTTTTGCATGTGGCCTCCGAGGAGCTTGTACCCATTTTCTCCCTCAAAAAGCAAAGATCTCTCTTCAGTGATGAAGACGAAGGCAAGGACACACAGGCACGTTTTGCAAAATGAGTGTGCAGCTTGTGATGCAGGTACAAGAGCCTCCCTTGACCACAGCCTTCATTTGACAGGTTACAAACAAAAGCACCCTTGGCAGCCAAGGCTTTCATCCCAAGGAAAGGTTCTAGTGTGTTCCACAAGGGACTGAGCACTGGTGTGGATGGAGGGGCAGAGGATTGGTTACCAGCGTTTTGCCATTAGCAGGACAAGTGCCTGTGGTCACAGCTCAGCAAGCAGCCAGTCCTAGGGAGGAGGCCCTGAGCCAGGGCTCGGGTCCATGACAGACCTGTTGCCAGCAGAGGTGGCCAGCAGCCCCCACAGGGGCACGGGCTCTGCTGTGGTGCTGGCCCAAACCCCCCAGCTGGGACCTTGCAATCCCTTGGGTGTTTCCTTCCCTTGGTCTCTCCATGTTGTCCCCTCAGGCCAGGGCCAAACCCTTCCTCAGGAGCGTCAGCCACCTCCCAGCAGCCCTGCCTCAGTGCTGAACGCTCTGACAGGTTCATGTGGAAAGACACTTGGGTATCTGCATTCCTCCTCTTTGCCCAAATCTAAGGTGTACGAGTCCGAAACAAGATTGAATATCCTTTTGTTTTCCTCCCTTGGAGGCCATTTTAGGCAAATTATTTTAGTGGGAGACATCAGCTGGCCTTGGCCTGAAAATATGGGGAGGGTTTAAAAATTGTTTTTAGCAGCTCTAAGAAAGCATTTCCCGGTAGGTATGTGCCAGCAGAGACTGCCAGTTCAAATCACCTCACAAGGGCCCTTCAGAGCAGCTCTCAGACACAGGCAATTTTGATAGTGAGAACAGGCATTTCTGCTATCACTTTTGCTTTCCTCTTTAGGAAAGAATGACTACTTAGCTTGCTTTTTTTTTTTTTTCCTTGTGGATTTCATTGGATTGGCATTGTTTGTGTGGGGGAATTTTGCATACTCACTTGTCTCCTGTAGCTGTTTTTATATTGCTCCCTCTCCCCCTGCAAACTTCTTTATCAGCAAAAGCAGTTACTATTAGTACAAACTTCTCTCCTCATTTCTCCTGGGATTTGTATGACAACAGGAGTCTGTCTGTGGAATCACTTTTTCTTCATTCCATTCAGGGTGTCCTGTGCACTCATAGGCTGGAGTGAACCACAGTGGTTGCTAAATACCGGCTGTGGGAAGATCTGCCTCCCTTGGTGGGGGCTGGAGAGTCCTCAGAGAGGCTCATAATTCACCACACACTGCCAGACTGGAGAGCTTGCTTTTACACAGGCAGTCTCTGACATCAGGTTCCTAAAGCATTGCTCTGGTTTTTTCCTTCTCCCACACAACTTAAAGATCAGGAAAAGAATTCAGCATCTAGAACCAAGATGTGTGCAAGAGAGTAGTTCCATCCCTGCTTCCCTCTTTTCTATCCACCAAGCCAGAATGCACAGATACCCCCCAAAAAGAATCTTTTATTCCCTCTGACCATTAAAATTGTGAGCAGAAACATGCTACTACACAAAAAATGTACCCTTCTACATTTGTAACAGCTCTTTTAAATAATTCCTGCCAATTTACTAAGCCTGACCTCATGTTTCCCCAACATCACAAAGGCCGGCTCTATTCAGGCTGTCCCTTTCCAGGAGATTCCCCATTTGAGCGCTTGAAATGCTTTTTGTCTCTTTGGCCACATTCTCTTTGGCACTAAAAGGTCTAGAGTAGAGTTTATATTTACCCAGACTACTTTTATAAGCACATCGAGATCTACAGAGCCACTTCGTACTTCATCAGGATTTTTTAAACACAGGAAGAAGAAAGATTGAAGCTCCAAGTTTTTTTAACAAACAGAAACAGTGCCAACTTCATTTCCTCTCTTGTTGCTTTACATTTGGTATATGCTGATACACTTAGAAGCAGGGTGGTTTCAAAACCAATGGTCTTTCAAGTTTATTTAGTTTCTGGGTTTAATTTTTTTGTCAGTTATTTTTACTAACAGAATAACTCTTGGTGAGGGGAGTTTGGGGATCTGTTATGCCATGGAACACTCCTTTGGATGAATATCTGTCTCTTCATCTTTCTTTCCACAAGTAGGAAATGAGGATATAATGCATACATTTCACTCAAGAGTTTAAAGCTCATTGCCTGAGAGCATGATATAAATATAGACTATAAACTCTGCAAAGAGAAGGCAAAAAATCTGTTATTTCACCACAAGAGATTGTTAGACCATTAAAACAAAAGACTGCTGATAAAGCTTATGTGCACATTTGGATAACTTACTAGCAAAGGGTCTGTTAAGTATCAGCAGAGGAAAGGATTCCTTATTCCCAGACTTTAACATGGCACATGTGCAAAGGTGTGTCTTTGCTTCAATAGGAAAAAGCTGGGAAGGACAGGTCATTTGAGATCCTCTGACTCTAGGCTCCTGAGTCTAACTCATCCTTGAGCCACTCAGCTGAAGAAAATGTGACTGCTCATCTTTTCCAAAGTATTTTTAAATAGTTGTGCAGAAAACAGAAGTTGGAAAAATAAGTCTTAGCTGGAAACTTTGCTTTAACTCAGTATCAGTGGTTACCTCCTCCAAAGCATTCAACAGACATTCCAGGGTATTTCAGGGGTTTTCCAGATTATTCCAGGGTATAATCAGTTTTTACTGATTTTTAAGATAGGCCTTCAAAAGTCAGCTTTACCATCAGTGTTGGACTAGTTCTGGCGGAACATTTCAAATGCTATTGTAGTGTAATCCCTAGATGAGAAGCCTTGCCAAGTTTAATTCGATTTTAATTTAGCTTTTCTGTAGGAGCCTCCAACTTTCCAGTTTCCATGACAATTTAGTTAACTACAGAAAAAACTAATGTACTCTCAGGTTGTTGCTTTGGTCAGTATTGGTAAGAAGAGCCACTATGGAGTGTTTTGCCAGTGACAGTAAGTTGTGCTTACTGAGAAGTGGACAGGTAAATGGACAGGTAAGAAATACCCCATCCTTTGAAAAACCTCAGGTGTATTGGTAGTGAAAGGAAAAACATCCTACGTGCCCTGACAAAAGGTGTCCTATCACCTCCTGCACCTTCAGTGACTTGCAGGTGGCCAGACACTCTCTGCACACCCTGAAAATCTCTGAGTAGAGAACTGAGTTCTGTATCTCACTTGGTGAATCCCTCTAGATAGGGTCCCCTGGGGCTGTGACATAATGTTTGCAGCCCCAAGCACTTCAGCTCTGGCTCAGAGGCAGGGCAGGCACCCAAGGGCCAGGGCCAGCCACCCTGTGTGTGGTGTGTCTGCAGCTCAACACAGGCAGCAGCACACGGGTTTGGTTAAGGATGTTGTCGGGGGATGTGCAGGAGGCAAATCCTGGAGAAACTGGGGTAGGAATGCACCCACAGTGCAGCACAGCAGGCATTTCACAGTGCTGGAAACCCACACAAGCACCTGGGGCATTGAGCTGCTTTGCTCTTGTTGCCACTCAGAGAAATTTATGCATCCAAACATGCTGACAGCAAGGATGCTGAATTGCCCCCCCAATACACCTTTGGCAAAATGTTTGTCTCAGACAGCCCATGTTTGCTTCAGCAATCAGGCAGCAGCCAGGGCTTTTCTGGAGTCTGTCCATGCAAAGCCATGGCAATGGGAGGCCTGCTCTAAGGGGATTAGAGGGGATCTCTGCTTAATTAGTCTAAGAGGGCTGATCTCAAAGATTATTTCTCACACAGAGCAGAAAGAGCTACCAAATGATCTTTAGGTCAGTCAATTACTGCCCATATTAGGTGATGTGGCAGAAAACTGGTTAAGACTTTTGATCCAGAAATCCAGTAGCAGAGGTACCTGGGGCCATACTGACACACAGCTGGTCGGGGGAAGCATGCTCCTCTCACAGGGTGGCAGAGCAGCAACCTCTGAAATCATGCTGGCCTGATTAGCCCAGCTTATCTGGAAACATCCTCTGTGGTGGCTCCTCAAGGCAGAGCAAGTGTTCATCATGATCTGGTCCTGCAGTTCTGACTAACACATGGAAGAGAAAGATGGCCCCCCTACCCTTCCTCTGTGACGGACAGCACCTGAAGGTGGTTTTTCAAGGAAAATGCAGATTTAGGAGCAATTACATGATCAGTTAAAGAAGCTGCATGTCTCTAAACGCACTAAGTCCCAGCTGTGGTCTGCAGGGAAGCTTTGCTAAAGAAGGTGAATGTAGCAGCTGCTGCAATGCTAATCCAGCTTTCTTGGCACTCACAGCACCAGTGCAGGAGCAGGCTGCTCGTCACCCAGCACCCACACAGTGTGGCAGACACTGTTCATTCAAGCACTTCCTTACAGGGACACTTCTATTGGTAGAGAACGGGAACTCTCTTCTTTCCAGAACTTTTCTTATCATTGCTGTCATTGAATCCCAAGTGGCCACCTGCTTCCACCATCTCCTTTTTATATTTGATCAGGGAACTTTATGGATTATTTTGATACTGCCATCCAAGTTCAGTGAGCTGTAAGAGTCCTTCCCCTCCCCAAATCTTCCCTTTTCCCTCTTTTTAATTTGCATTTATAGGTTTGTGGACACATAAAGGTGACAAATAGTAGCTCAAAACTTTTTTTGTTGGAGATGGCAAGATGAGGAAACATGAATTTGGTTTGTACTGGTTTTTATCTTGTTTTCTTGGTTTTTACTGTTTGGTGTTTTTTGTTCATTTGTGTGTTTTAAAATTTTTGATAAACATGTCAAAATCTGGAACAAATGAAAAAGTTTAATAAGGAGCAGCAATGTGAACTTTTTGAAAGTGTGGTTTTCATAATTTATCGGAAAACTCTACCACTTATAAACAAGCAAACTAGGTTTATAGCTTCGGTGATGCATAGGCTGTGTACATTTCTGAGTCAGAATGTCTCCTGAGAGCAGGGCAGACGCAGCTTCTGCCATGAACTATTGATTCAAGAGCACACAGTGGTTGCTTTGTGCAAAACCTATACAAGATTAGAAAAAAAAAAAAACAAACCCAGACAAAAAAAAAGGAATAAAGGAGGAAGAATGTCTCTTGTCTTACACGAAACAAATTGTTTTCCACATAGAAAAAGAATGAACATGTGAACATGATGTTCACCCAACGGCTGAGGTGACTTGCCTGGAGTGAAGAGCCTTTATGAGCAGTGTATCTTCCCTGTCACTATCCTTCCTCCATACTGACAAATATAAAGTTTTTTACCAGTGTATACTTCTGGACAAATCAAAGAGCTCTGAAACTGGGGATACCTCACCTAATGGGAAGAAAGCAATGTTTATTGCTCTTCAGAATACCTCTAGCCATGAAAAATGCCAAGGAAAATGAGCATTTTGCTTTAGATCTGATGCAGAGATGAGAGTCCCCTCCCCACAGCCATCAAAGAGAGTTTATTTACAGATGACGTTGTCTTGCTGGATTAAGGATATCCACCTGATACGCTAACTTTAAATTCAGAGATTAGGAATTATCTCAGTAAACTATCATGCATGTCAAGCACAACCTTCCCTGGTTGAAAAGGGGAACAAGTAGACAACATGCTGTAAGTGCCCACCCACTCTTCATGATCTCTGACTGCTTGAATAAGCATGTTCCTAGAAATAACAAATAGCACCTTCATCAAGAAAGGTTGATTGAGTTCCCCTAATAAGGAGGTGCCAACTCTTATAAATACTTCTCGAATCTTCACAGCGTATCTTTTCCTGAAAAATTAGGCAGAACCAGAAGTTTTTAGTGTTCTCAGAAGTCTTTGGTGTTCTCCCTCCATCTTAAAACATAAAGCTAAATGTTACATCAATACTGCATTTAAGTGTTGAAAAAATAAACTTTTTTGAAAAAGTAAACTTTACCTAAAAACCAGTTAGAGAAATACAAAGGCCTAGAAGGAATCCTGCCCTGTTAGAGCAGCATCTGTTGCAAGCCTTGAGGCTTCATGGAGAATTTGAGAAGCACCTTAATTCACATAGTATTGAGTGTCCTCATTCATTTACTCTCTATGAATAGGACACTTATGTATCATTCATTTTGGTTTGCAGAATCTTATCTTCTTTGAGTTAATAAATTATTTGTGTTCCTCTATTTAAAATCTCACACAGCAAATATTATAAAGGTTAACTTATTGTTGCCTTACTTAGGCAAGGACTTCTAGGCAAAATCACACTAGCACTTCTGGAAAGTTTTTCTTGTGTCCCTGTATTGGTGACATGCCATCAGGCAGGTTATGAGGTTCCTGTGTTCAGACCAGTCCTCCACTACTGGTGTTAATGAAGTCTGCCTCTGAATCTGCTCCTAGATGACTTCACTGCCAGCAAAGCTGATTTCTATTCCTTAAAAGAAAAAAACATTAAGCTCTAGAGTTGTAAATCCTCCCTCTTGAAGTCTCACCCTACACTTTCTCACTCTATTTCTCAGCTCTAAGCCAGTGTGTACAGACAAGGACTGTGACTTGCACCCAGCAGTTACTATATATGAAACATAAAGAGCAAAAAGCATATCCAGTCCAGGTGAAGAGTCTGGATGCAGCCTTTTATCCCTCCTTATATTAGGCAAACCATTTTTTCAGAGGCTTATAATTTGGCCAAGTTTAGACCCATGTACCAGTATTGTGGGGTTTTTCCCAGTGGTTCAAACCAGAATGGTGCCAGGTTTTGACAGAATGTTTTCAAGACTTTAGCACATGCAGAATGGTGTATCTTCCATTGTTTTATCCTTAGAAACAGCTGAACCATTAAAAAATAGAGAACAAACATCCCCAAATCTGGGACAGAGAGATCATCCTGAAAAAAACAGAGCTCTACTAATTAGTTTGGAAAGCGGCAAAAAAAAAAAAAAAAAATCACCTTGTCTCATACTGGAAAGCACCAGGCAACCTCTATTCAGTTTGATTATTCCATCTGCAAGAACAAAGGGTGAATAGCAAAAAGAAGCCTATGTAATAACCAAAAGAGCTGTGATCTAGAGTACATCTTGTCTGTAGGATGAAAGCATGTTTTGTTTTCCTAAGCTGTGTTGTTCAACTAGAAAGCTAAGGTGCCATGTCTCAAGTATTTGGGGATGACGTTTGAAGTTAATGTCTTTTGGTTATTAAACTGTACAAGGATTCTAAAGCAAGAAAATATTCAGAATCTTTCCATGCAACATCTCAAGAAGCAGCTTTATACTTATTTCAATGAAATGTCTTATAGAAGACTACACTTCAGATCCAGTTCTCTGATCTACTTATTAAGCACTTCAGTGCAAGGATACTCATAATCTTAATACTTGTATTTCTACCATTCAACATAACAGTCTACCTACATATTTTTCTTCAGCAGTCTTTCAGGTCTATAAATTCACCTCTTTAACCTAGATCTACCCCCATTTTCCTCCACTCCTGCCAGCTAACCATCTCACTGTTCCATTCTTCAGTGAGACTCCTACGTGGCTGTCTGGCATTCTTCCTAAGAAGAGCAGCCAGGTCTGTTATCCAGTTGTCTATGTACGTGGCCATTGCACTGTGAAGAACTTGAAATAAATTCTCAGCGTTCCACAGACTATTTCATATTCCAGTCAGAGCACAAAGCATGTGCTTGAAAGTACACAGAAAAACTGTTCCAGGAGAGTGGAATGAAGATGTGCCGTTCGTTAGCAGTTCCAGTATCGCACAGTGCCCGGCTCACATCAACACGGCTTTTTCTTCCACCCACTTGCAATCCAGCCTGTAAATGCAATCCACAGCCTGGAGAAGAGAAGGCTCCAGGGAGCCTTCAGGCAGTCTTCCAGTATCTAAAAGGGGCTTGCAAGAGAGCTGGAGAGGGATTTTTGACAAGAGCCTGTAGTGACAGGACAAGGGGAAATGGCTTCAAACTTAAAGAGGGCAGGTTTACATTCTAAGGAAGAAATTTTTTCACTGTGAGGGTGGTGAGGCACTGGAACGGGCTGCACAGAGAAGCTCTGGGTGCCTCATCCCTGGAAGTGTTGAAGGCCAGGCATTGAGCAATCTCATCTAGTGGAAAGCATCCCTGGCCATGGCACAGGGATTGGAATTAAGTGAACTTTAAACATCCCTTTCTATCTGAAGTATTCTATGAGCCTATGGCTCTTAACTCAGTACTTTTTACTTCCAGTGGGAGAAGAAAAACATGTTGACCATCAGACAAATGAAGCCCTAAACAACTGGAGTCAAAATTGAGATGTATTAACTGACCTCCCTGTGAAGAAAAGAAACATGCAGCTCCAAATGTCTGACTGCAATTAGCAAAAAAACACCCGGAAAAGTTCTTTCTGCAGGCTTTATGGCAAAACAGGAATTATGTTTCAGACAACTGAGCAGGGCACTAGTGCATTCAAACAGTCATTGGAAGCTGGAAATTTCTTTCTTAAATGAGAATGACCAAGATGGTGCCTGCCAAAGGAAGAGATGACTACATTGCTATGGGCCAGACAGGGCAATAAACAGTTTCCAGCAATTTCAGAATCTTTCTTCCTGCACTCAGAAAAGTAGTCATTTGATGCAGAATAAAGCACAAAGTAAACATCAAGGACACAATGCTGCTGGAGGTAACCTGGGATAGAAGATGTAGTCCAGTGATTCCCTGGTCAGGCAACAAAAACATTGACCAAAGGTTGGTGATCCAGTTAGACTGATACCTGTGGAAGACTGATAACAAGATATTATATCCAACCAAAATATTTTACAGAGTAAAAAACTTCCTGCAGTAGCTAGAAAGAAAAAAAAAAAAGATGGGGGAAGGCTGCAGAGAGACAGAGGAAGCATTTGCTAGGAGTGAAAAGTTTAAAGTTTTCTAGCTGCTCAGTTATTTGAAAAGAGCATGTCACACATTGGCATTTTTTAATGTGTGAACAGCCATGAATCCCTGTTTCTCTCTATAGGTATCTTCTTGGGCAAAACAAGAGCATATTACTAAGCTAATGGGACTGGAAGAACCCATCAGCAAAAGTTCCCTTGGAACTGATTTACAGAATGAATGGGCAAATCAAAACCATGCAATTAGCAGCATGTGTCAGCCTTCTATATGATCCATAGAACTAAAAGCATTTAAGATGTGCCAGCTTTCAGGCTTCTTGCTCCTTAAGGCATGCATGACATGAAAACAAGAGACTACCAAGCACCCATCATTACTGAAAATAGGGTATTTTAGTGATACTGGCATAACTAAAATGTAACTGCTGATCAGTGCCAATTAACTAGAATAATCCTGTTAGCATTAGCTCAACTGTTCATTTACAAATCTCTGTAACACTAATTGTATTTGAAGTTCTTTTAACACTAACTCCTTTTGTGTGGTGCTGAAAGCCTTCAAAATACTCATAAATTGAACAGCTGATATAACAAACAATCCTTCTTTAACCCTTTGCAGTCTCAGTGCTATAAAAGCTGCATATTAACTATATCATATATTGAACAAGTTTTTATTTGGTCATTTTATTTTTTATATATGGAACAAAAAGCACTATTCTCTTGCCATAGCAAGAGTGGTATCTTATCAAATACTGAGTATTACTGATTGTTGTCAGTGTGTATCCCACTAAGAAAAGTGAACAGAAAAACCCCCTC
The DNA here is from genome assembly GCA_013399835.1 of Leptocoma aspasia. NCBI lineage: Eukaryota > Metazoa > Chordata > Aves > Passeriformes > Nectariniidae > Leptocoma > Leptocoma aspasia. The sequence goes on from VXAX01007965.1 coordinate 2,567,411, forward strand.
TGTTGCTATTGCTCTTTATCAAGCTCATAACTTAGATCACAACATCCATCCATCCATCCATCATAAATTATATTTGATTTTTACTTATTGCTATTTAATTTGTACCAGAAGAGCATTTTGGCAGGAAATACTCTGCTGAACTGAATATAGCTGACAATGTTGTTTCAAATTACTGGGCACCCTTATCAGCTCTGGATGAAGTTTTTGATCACATCAAAATGGACAATACAGAAAATGCAAGGAAGATTTCATTAAATAAATTTATTTGTTAAAATAATTTAACTCCAAATACAACTGCTGAGTTTGCATTGAGTTCTATGTACAATTCTTGTTTTATTTGAAACATCAAGGTTTAAACAACTGACATTGTTACAAAACAAACTGTTGCCCCATTTTAAGTTGCCAGTTGTATTAGAGCTCAACAATTAACTGTGAAATACATTAATTCACCCCTAGGAAACTCCAAATCAACAGCGTTAAGTCTGACTCCAGAACCCACTTCAGTCTTTCTTCAAACCCTGATCAAGAATTAACAGATGCACAACAATGCAGATAAAAGCCTCCTGCAGTTGTCAAACATTTGCTTTTGTTGCGGAGTTTCACAATTAAAGCTTAACCAGTGCATTGATGGCACACTGGTTAAAAAAAAAAAAATAAAATAAAAACAAACATGCACAAAACCCCCCAACCAAATGGCTGACATCTTTAGGTAACATTCTATACAGGAAAGCAAATACCAGTAGTTTTCCCACAGAAAAGTAATGGCAACTGTAGCACTGGGGTTAGGGAGAGGCTAGAATCAGAACAGAAAATGTCACCAAATTTCTTTTTTTGATGCTCTGAAGGGGTGGGCAGGGGGACAGGCACAACAGAAAAAACCTAGACAAAATCCAATGTAAGTTATATTTAACACTCTTGATCTGATTCTGGTTTGTTTGTTTTGAATAGATTTTGTGTGTATTTTTAAGGGAAAGAGGAAACAGTTGCTCCCACTATCATAGCTTAAAAGAATAAAAGTTGCAACTTTTTTTAAAAAAAACAACAAAACTGGAGAAATGCTGTCTTTGTAGAAAAGTACAAAGCTCTACAAGAACAGCCAAAGGAAGAGTGGGTCTTTGGAACAAATCATAATATTTTAAGGCATGTTATAAGAAACTTTCAAATACTATAATTGGTAATCCTATCAGGGTACAAATGAAACAGTGACCCAAGACCAGTGATTCCTGCAGGGTGGCCATGCAGCCGCCATGTGGCTCACCTACCTCCCTTTCTGCTACCCCTATAACTTGAAAAATCTGTCGAGTGCAACTGTCATTGATTCAAGCTCCACTATCTTCACATTAGTGGAAATACAAATAGTGCATAACTACTTCCTCAGAACTATACAATGAAAAACAACACTTACACTTTGCCCCCCCAGCCAAGTTGCATGGTAGCTTACATATGGCCTATGCTTTTGAAAATGTAAGAGTGTAATGAAGAAACAAAACAAGGAGATATTTTCTTTAATATTTCTGTAACAAATTTACTGTGCAATTTTTCCTATATTCAAAGCCCATCTGCTTTATATCATGAACTTCACGTTAGGCTGTTCATACTCTGCTTCATGCCATTTTCTTGGTTGATGAACAATCTGTCAGGTAAGATTTTTAATATCTCTGTAAATAACCTCGCATAATGTGCACTTTCAACTCAGTTTGAAATTTGGCTTTGGTTTGCTTTTTGTGGTTTTTCTTTCTTGAGTGCTTACGCAGTGGATCTCACACTGACAAGCTGTTTTATGGATGGATTGTGCTGCTTGATTAACTGTTTCCCAATCTAGATATTTGAAACCCTGAAATATCATTAATCCAACATCTCACATCTTGTTTAAGCATGGCAGCTGACACAATGGGCAGGCAGGGGGTGGTAAGAGAACATTCATACTATCTAGTTTAGGCATGTGAGTTGTGTGACTTGGAGGACTAAAGTTAAAAGCCTAAGTTTGCTATACAGTCAATGGAAAGAGGTAGGTGCCTCTAGGAGGGCGATTCAGAGCACCCAAAATGGGCATTCAGATGCCAGAAATAAACGGTGTGCCTATCTCCCTAAGAGAAAAAAGTACAGTAACAAAAGCTCTGCAAAGTAGATGGGAAATGGGCTACATTTACGTCCTAGTAAGGCTTAATGTTCTGTGACATCTAATGCTCTTTGTCACACTGGTTGTGGAAAGGTCTTGAAAGATTAAGGGCAGAGTTGGCCAATTCTCTTCTGTGAATATGATTTTCTTTAGTTATCATCCAGTGAACTATAATTCAGACATTAAGGATATTTATGTATGGAAATCTGCGAAGTGTTTTCTACTCCAGTGTCCTTTGTGGCAGATGAGAGCGCTTTTAGGAAGTTCTGCAGATGGAGGCAAAACTCTCGAACCTAACTCCAATTACAGCATTTCTAAGGGCCATATACACACACACATACACACTCAACACACACACACACACAGCCCAGCACCCCTATTTTCACTCATTTAAACACAAGGAACTACACTGTTACTGCACAAGATTTAAAAACTAATAAACGCATGGTGTTATTTCGACCACAGGCTCAGTGACTGTATTTTTATGGCCAATTTTACCTATAAAAGATCCAGCTCAAGACAATCTCTCCAGCATTTAAAATCTAAACATTGCGATTGAAAACTTTTCTATACTTTGATTGTAAGACTTTGAAATAGGTATTTCTGTGCCATTAGTCATGCAAATGATAAATACTTCACTGCTATGAAACTAGCAAGTCAGAGCTCGAGCATCCTTTCCAAATAAAATATTTGCTCCCACCATTAAACACTCCAATAATTGGGGCAACCTTTGAATAGTGTGTCAGGCAATCAAAGAGCCGTTTCCACACTCACCTAAGGAATTACAGCCATAACTATTTCACCTCTGAACCAAATGATTTCACATGGTTATTCAATTTAAGTTTTCAACATTAAAGCTATCAAATAGCAAACTGGATTTTCAAAGGTTAGTTTGGGATCACACCAGAGAATGTAGCCCTTAAAGGCAAGAAAAACTGTTGTCTTTAACAAACTTAAAAATGCAGGATGTTCATACTGTCCCACGAGGTTTCTGCAGAAGGGAACATATGGATGAAACATGGCTTAATTTTCCTTACAAGATGGTACTAGTTAATCTATTAAAGTGTTCCTTGTTAGTAAGGCTCAGCATTTTTTTTTCATCACAGTTGCTTCCTCCTGGTTCAGTAAAGTGAAAATAAAGATGCTTCCTGCTTTGTAAACAGAGGGTTTGTTTGGCTTTTTGTAGACCAAAACCTGAAGCGATCCTCCATTTTTGAGCAGCAAAATGAAAGATTTAAAACATTCCAATGCCAGACTGTTTCTTCACCCGTCACTTGTTTCCAGATCTTGCCTCTCATTTCACACACTGATACAATGTTTTCTATTTCAAGATGTGGGATAAAGTGTAGAAATAATAGCATCAATTTTGAAAAGAATCCAAACTATATGGGTCTCTGGTAGCCTTTTCCTCCAACACTGTCAGAAGTTCTGGTGAAATCAACATAACTGACTGAACAAACTCAGTCACATGTGATAGTGTCCATTCTGAAGCGTGGTAATCAGACACCAAAAGACTTGGCTCTCCTTTTCATGCTTATGCTTGTCCTGAAAGGTCTTCAGAGATATCCTCTCTACTGCTTTCGTCTCCTGTTTCCAAAAGGATTCTGTCCTCTTCGGAAATAGTTGCTGTTGCTGCTGTCTGACATGACAACATATGTACGTTCGACTGGAACGACCCTGTAGATCAACTGACTGTGCCATAAAATTGCAGGTGCTCAAAGGGAAAAAATGGGTGAGATGTGGTCATTTAACCCAATTATATTCAGAGTCAGTGATTGACTTTCAATGCTCAGCTCTGAGTTAATGTTGCTACTTCACTACAGATGTATTTCAAGTGACCCACAAACCAGGAAGTGAAGTAGACAGTTTTACCACCTTACAAAATTTCTGCAAATTAAGTCCAGGTTAGGTCATTTTTAATGCTATTGTATATTACATGCAGAACAGCATGGATCATCTTTGTCTGGCTGTGCTGCATAGTTCATTTGTCTAACAATTTCCGCAAAGAGCTCATCCACCATTGTTTTACTTTTAGCAGAGGTCTCCATAAAGGGGCAGCCCCATTCTTCAGCTAAGGCTCTGCCCTCACTCAATGATACTTCTCTCTCACTTTCCAGGTCCACTTTATTACCAACCAGAATTACTGGCACCTTCTCATACCTACAGTTTAAAAACAAAAAAACAACAATAATTACACTTTTTAAAATGGCAACATTCTTAAAGCAAAAAAAAAAAAAAAGAAAAAAAAGAAAAAAAAATCTATTTGCAAACAGTACAGACCCAACAGGAAAGAGACATTTAAATGATCTTAAAATTTTACATTTGAAAAACTGTGTATTTCACATTCTAGCATTTTGTTGCATATCTTGATCCCCTCAGAACTTTCAGTGTTCTATAAAAATCTTCCTCCTCTGAATTATCCCTCCCTCCAGAAAATATGCCAGGAATACTTTCACAATACAAAAATGAGGAATATAATACTATTTTCCCTGTTTGCAATTTCTATGTGTAAGAACAGGATGGACACCAAACCCTCCCTTCAACATTACACCCTCCTTCTCCCTGAACAGATATTTTGTATCTCCTGCTTGGGGTAACGATGCAACACTCTCCCTTTCAAGAGTACATTTACCTTTGGTCAATATACACAGAACGCTCTGAATAGCAATAAATGAGACAAAACCAAAGGGCCAGTAAATTAATTCCAAATTTCAGTAAATGTAGTCCACTTCTAGTACTGCATACACACATAAGTACTGTTACATAAAAACATGTATTAGATAATAAAGAATGTATATCTATCGCTTGCAGCATTCACATCATTATGCCAGCTAAACAAGTCAAATAGACAAATAAAAAATCACAGTTAAATTCCAGGCAATACTATCAGAGTTCTGTCTCATAATCAGCTTGGACAGCCCAACAGATCATATAGTTACAAAGGAATTAGTTACTTTGCACCTCCTTGTGAAGGGATCCTTGCCAAATTTTTTTACAAAATTGAAATGCCTGCCTTTTCTTTTTTTCCATCCTCACATTCATAAACCTTTCTTCAGACATGAAACTAAGTGTTCCATCAGGTTTTAAATTTACATATTTGCCACAGAAAAGAAAGGAGAGAAGAAAACACTGGGCCTATTTCCAAAATACTCTTACACAGATTTTCTCACAAAAGCAACTAGGACTGAGAGAAAAACCAATTATGACTTTTTAGCACTCAAACCAGACCTAAGAGAAGCAAGATGGTACATTCTTAACTTAAACCTGATTTTCTCCTTCATATTATCTTAGTAGTATTGTTTTGAGTCAAATCACTGGAGTAAGACTGAACTGTGGACAGACAAAAGATGCAGCTGACACCTGCAGCAGCTGAAGATGACGCCCTGCTTAAGCCACCTATTACACCTTCTTCATCCCTGCCACCCATCCCCCCTGCCTGCCAGGCAAGGCAGCAGAGCAGTGCTGGTGCATCTGCCTCATCTGGTTGAGGGAAACAGCCTGTTTCCCTGTCTGTCACCACTCTACACTGGAACAGGTACCCTGTGTGTTCCTGCTGCCTCTGCTGCAGGGACAGCAGGCTCCCCCAGAGTCCAAAAGGATAAAAAGCCAATAATGTCTCAAACCACATCAGCAACTCCTACATCACCAGACTAGTACCAAAAATTTGTCCAACTATGTCATAAGATGTAGCTGAAATTCTAACTTTGTTATGCCTCTTTGCCTACTAAGGAATGTAATTTAATCCATAGTCCAGGACTGTCATCAATAATTGCAGAGAATTCCCCTTGCTTTTACCATTTATGCTGCCTTCATTTACCATCTGAAGAGACACAATCCATTTCTTACTCTGTGGTTAAGTGTTTAGCACAATGATATCTTTGGAACTCTTGCAACAGCTAAGCTACCATTAATAAAGTACCAAAATACACACAAGCATCTTGAAATCTGTCCTCCTGCGTTTAAACACAAGATAGCATAGTCTTTAATTACATAAGATGGATGGCATTCAACAGATAAAAAGAAATATTGAATTGCTGTCTTATCTATATTGTTCAGATGCATGTGTCCTACTGCATTTGTTATACAGCATTAAAAAAATCCTTCAGTGGAAATGGAATCAGGCACCCCTTCACTGCATTTCTTGATTTCTGATGGCCCCGAACTTCCCCTCACTCTCCACTGTCTTGCCCTCTGGTAAAACTGAGAAATTCAAAGCAGGTGCTTGAGAATCACAGAATCACTAGGTGGGAACAGACCTTTAAGATCATCGAGTCCAACCCATGCCCTAACACCTCAACTAAACCATGGCGCTCAGTGCCACATCCAGTCTCTTTTTAAACACATCCAGAGACGGTGACTCCACCACCTCCCTGGGCACACTATTCCAGAACTTAATCACTCATTTTGTGAAAAACTTCTTCCTTATGTCCAGCCTATATTTCCCTTGACGCAGCTTGAGAAGTGCCCAGTGAAGAAAGAGATGAGCCAGAATTAAAACAGAAGATTACCTCTCCGAGTTTCGTGAGATCACTCCAATTTGTTGAGAAACATAGTCAGTTCCACTGAAAAATTCAAGTGCTTAAAATGTTTAGGAACCCTAGAAAAGTTGGCAACTAAATATCTGAGAGTCTGTATGCTATGAGTACTCAGCACTTGGGAAATGAGGCAGTGGAAACCCTGATGTTTCATACTGAAGAACAGAAAGAACTGATGAGCTGACAGAAAAGATGTGAAAAGCCCAATTTAATTTATTTGCATAGGACCATCTAGGAACTATTAGGTGGAACAGATAGAAGCAATTTTCTGTATTGCTTTTCCTGTTGCATTTACCCAATTCACCACCTAAAATGAGATCCTACAGTCAATAAGCCTTATTCACCTTATAATTCAGATTCACCCAATAACCAATAACTTTAGAATACTGAAATGTGTAAGAAAGTGTTTCTGCAAAGATCTCATTATGTCTTCTTATCAAAAATAAAGTTGCTCTTGCAGAATACATCCCTGTACTACCTAGATTTTGAGTAGTTAACTTTACAGAGAAAATACATTTTATATACATACATATTCTGTGTGACATATATTTTAGATTTTTATATATACTTATGCCTGTGTATCATAAATACCCACAATTTATCTTTCTACATAGAAACATCAGTGTCTACTGCCTAGAATACAGCAAATAATGGAAAAACAGTCCACAGATACTGAGCAGAAGACTGCCTCTGGTATGAGCTGGACTTATGAGCTCCAGCTCAGTATCTGTCCTGCAGACCCAAGCTGAATAGAGGGAGTCAGACCAGACTTCTGTGTATCATATTCCCCAAGTACCAAGAGGATGATGAACTGTGTGTCTTTATTCAGAGTCCTAGGGGTCTTTGCACTTTCCAGTTTTTGAGTTCTGGTAGCACTTTGTGGAAAATCTAGCTCTTGACTAAACCAAACTCCACAAGCTCTGAAGTTCAAGCCAGCTCTGTACCCTTTACCTCTCAACACTGCCACAATTTCCTGCCTCACTTAGTATCCTGGGCAAATTTTTTTCTGATGAGTACAGGGGAGATCCCTGGCTCAATACTCTCCTTACTACAGCTGCTGATCTCACTGGAGGCAACCTCTGCCTGCCTCTGGAGACTCCACTTGATACTCAGAGCTTTGACCAGCCAGATGTTGGACACACACCACTCAGGTGGTGTGCAGCAGCACAGGCCCACCAAGGGAAGGGCAGTTTCTCAGATGTGGGGGAATTATATGATTCTAATGAAATTTGAAGAGAAGAAAATCTCTTCCTCACAGGCTTTTCACCCTGTTGAATTTCAGTGGCCCAATAGAAAAATATGCTCTTTATAAAGGAAAAAACAAATAAACAAAAAAGGAAAAAAAAAATTAACAAAAAACCTTGCTATGTCCAAGCAGCAACACAGAACACTTCCATACCACCACAAAAATCAAACACAGGAATTCACAAATTCTTCCTCTAGTAGGATCTAACTTACTCACAAATACTTTTAGAAGAGCAAAAGAGACTTAAATCCCACCACCTATACTGAAGTCCTGAATCCAGGCTGCTGCTCCCATCACAGGATCTGTGAGAGACCAGCTCAGCCCGCAGTGGGAGCTGGGCAGAAGTTTTGCCTTTTGCTGCAGCCTATCTGCCCCTCCCTATCCCCTTAGCAATGGAAAAGTGGCACAGTTCTGCTCATTTCTGGAGCAGGAAAATCCAATTTTCTCAGTATGGCTGAAAAGCTTTGAGCAGCACTGATCATTCCTAATGAAAAGCAGGAGGGCCACCTGAAAATAAGAACTGCTGCTACTTTTGTCAGTATCAAAGCAGCACAGTATGTATTCTAGGGCAAATATAGCAGAGCCTCTAAGAAACACTCTCAAATGTAGCAGGGGTAGGCTTGACTTTTTAAGACCTCCTCAGGAAAAAATTTTTGCAAGGCCAATTACATGTGTTTGCAGAACATGATTAAAGAACAAGGCACTTCACCCTGTTTAAATGATCTCACTATCTTTAGCTCCAATATGACAGATCCTGAGCAGCAGTGACTCTTGGAGAGATAACAGGACTGCAGACATTTACAGCCCTATGAAAGACACCAGTGCAGAGTCAAATGCCACCATATCTAGGGTTTCCACTACTGGCAAGGTACAGTCATTGCCCCATAAAAGACAATCAGAATGTATTTCCCAGTTCTAGATAAATTCAGTGCTAAAACCCACCCTGTTACCCATCTTTAATGAACACCTGGGACCAGTAGCCCACAGTAAATCTCAGTTTTCCTGAGGATGGACACCACAGCCACATGAAATCAATAAACACACCAACTTCAAATGTTTTATGTGGCTCAGTTATACACCACTGACCACACAGCCTTATATGTCACACAGCAATAAATATTTCTGTATTTTATCTTACCTCACATGGCACACACATCATCCACATTTCCGTTTAGATTACTATGTACACTTTGAATAACAGCTTAAAACATTCAGAAAGCTCCAAGGTGAATGGTATGAGAATGATCTTCAAAGACTTTTTCCTCCAAAAGACAGCTTTTCAACCTCCAATCACACCCAGAAAAACATGGGCAGTACCTGACTTCTTTTATAAGGTACTTCTCAGTTTTCTGGTTAAAACTGTCATCAGATAAAGATAAAAACAAAGACGATGTGCAGTGAAAATATAAAAATAATTAAGATTGAAACAGCAAGAATTTAAAAAAAACAAACCCAAACATACACCAAGGCTGGTTTGATCCCACCATAAACTGGTCTGACTCCCTTAAACAGTGGTAGAGATTGCCCAGTACTCCTACACTCTCTGTGTATGTGAGTCGTACTAGTCAGTAGAGAAAAAAGTACAAACATGTTCCTGTTTTCTAATTTCACATTGTCTTTTCTACGATTTTTTTCCTGAGCTTCATATCAGACCCAAAAATTTTCAACCAAATCATTCTGTGTAATAAAAACAAACCAAGGTAATAACGTGTATTCTTAAAGACTATTTTTAATAACAAGTTTAAGTCCTGTTGAAATTTTTGGAAAGGTGCATGATTACAGGTTTATATCATAAAAACTGGGACCACTGATATACAAAAGGTATCTATATGGGATAACTATTACTAATAAGCAAAAGGAGTCTCAAGTACTAAATCACCTTTATTACCTTCTACACATAGGACATATTTCTCTTTTCTTTTTTTAAATGCATTTCTGGCACTTTTCATAGTATTTCAAAAAGGAAATTCATTTAAGGGCTAAAGATAGTAGTGTTGAAAATGATGCAAATAATACCAGAAAGTCAGCAAAAATTAAAATTCTTCATTATAGACTTACAAAAAATTTGTGGTATGAATCCTGCCAAAATACACAGCAAAAGAATTATGGGTAATATGAAATAAAGTACCAGAAATGACAGTTAAATCTATTAGGTTATTTACAAATTCACACTAAATATAACTAAATATCCTTTTGTAATATAACTTGCAAACTTTGATTGCCTCCAGTAAAATCTGTCATAACTTGAACAAGCAGTTTCCTCATCTAGAGGAAGAACATATTCCAAGTGTAACTATCAGGAATTTTTCTAATCCCTTTCACGTAATTACTTGGCTATTTAATGCAGAATCCTTGATACATCAGCTATGAAGGATAAGAAAACGCACAGAGTCTTCCCCAGCATGATTCTGAGCCTCTCAAACACCAGGATGAGGAAGCAATATCACAGAATTTTCAAGGAGAAAACCGTCTTAACCCTTGGTTGAAACTACCAATTCTTGAACCAAAGCAGCAGGAAATATATATATATACACACACACACACACACACACACATATATATATACATATATATATATATATATATATACACACACTTCTGAAGCTATTACTACCTTAAGACACTCAGAGAGAGGAGATATCTCACTTTTTCCAAACCTTTATTCTTTGTATTTTGGTAGCTTTAAAAATACAACCATTAGGGGGTCATTGTGCACAATTACGTTTCCATGGACTCCTGCAAATAGATACCAATGAAGATGTGTAAATACCTGTATACATGTATAAATGTGTCAGAGAGATACCCAAATCTAAACAAAGGTAGATTTCTGCAAAGTTTGAGCACTTTTCCCTCTAATGGAAGTTATTACAGCTTCTCAAGCAAAACCATACAGAACAGCTGTAAAACTCCCATGACTCTCGTGCAAACAAGTCATTCTGGTTTACTAATTAATTGCATTTAATATTCAGTTTTGTAAGCTATATTGTGTAATGATTTAATTTCTTAAGCAATAACTCCCAACTAAAAAAATAGTCCTAAAATCCTTTTTATAAATGAGTAGATGTTAAAGAGTTTATTGGAAGTCCCGCTGCAATTAGGTGGCTGACTCATGAATCAGTTTGCTATAAAGAACAGTGCATGGCCTAATTGCAGGACTGGGATCTAACATTCTAGGGATCTAACATTTTATTCTAGGCTTTGACATAGCCTTACATAGCCTTTGGGAAAATAAACTCTTCAGATGGATAGATGAGGTATATAAAGTCATGATAATTGTACTTACTCATAGGACAGCAAATTAAATAATTGCAAAACAACTGGGAGGATAATATTAGAATAATAAATAACACCACACCGTATCACTTTTGAAGAAGCTTCAGAAACTTTGTTCTTGTACATGAAACTTTCTGGAAATAATCCCCTCAGCTTAAATAAAATACTTTAAAGCCAATTCAGTTCTGTGGGTGTTAGAGCTGGCTACACTTGCCAGTTTGGCTCACCATTGGTGCTGTACTTGTAAGAAATTAGAGGAAACAGTTCCAAGCAAAAGCCTAAGAAACAACCAACCACAGTATACAGAAGCACTATAAATATCTGCTTCCCAGCTCTCACAATAAGCACTTTTCAACCAAAGCACTTGCACACATTATTCCCAGGCAGCTTACAGCTGAGACCTTCCAAGGGACAAGAATCATGGATGGTACAACCCAACACACACTCTCAAAGGCCATGCAGTAAACCTACATTCCCTTGCTGCAACAGATGTAACAGGATGATGCACATCATCTTTGCATGAAGGACACCAAAGATCTTTACAGGTCATTTCCACTCACTTCAGAGAAAAAACATCTTACCTACAGAGGATTTTCTGCAACTAAGATTTCATAGGAGAACTAGAATAACAATAAACTCCTTCCATGTTTTCAGCCTGCTTCTGCAAGTCATTAGAGATAGAGCCTACTTTTGGCTCTCCCTCCAGCTTTTTAAGATAAAATATCAAGAGCATCTGAAAATTCAAAGGTCTATCAACATGTCTTAAGGGTTCCCTAGTCACTGAACTAAGTCCTAAAAAAAAAAATCCCTGATCATTAGGATGTTAAGGAGACATTTTCTCATTAAGCTTGCAGAACTCCATGAATGTTTAAACTATGTCCCATGACACTGTCTGCTCCCCTCAAAGTAAGGCTCTGGCACAGGTGAAGGAAAACAGCTTTCTGAGTGCTGGGGATGACAAGGAGCCAATGACACAAGTAGCTTCAGTTCTCATCTACTGCCATTTCAGATGCTCAAAAGCCTTCACAAACAAGAGGTTATTTCTCACCTTAAAAAGGACACTTCTCCCTAGTATTTATCATTAGAATTCATAGCTAACACAGAAGTGTATTATCAAGACTGAGAAGACTCTAAGGGATATATAAAATCTACCTTCTTAGCAGCAGGTTTGCTGGGAGCATATCCAAACAAGATTTTAATCCTTGAGTTCCCTCTCTATGCCAATCAAAATCCTCATCTTACACAACTGAACATTAACATCATCTTGTTGAAATCCTGAAATGCTTGGCACATTTAGCAACTCAGAAAAACTGGAATTTTCAAATGGGAATTTTCTGTTCCTTGGTTTAGCTTAAGAAGAAATAACTATAAGTAAATACAAGGCAAATGTTTCACCTGACTTTTTCCATTGTTTGATTTCTAAAAGCAACAAGAAAATCAGAATGTCCTACAACTATGAGATTCTCACAGCTGCACCAATTTAATCTAGCTCCTGTCTCTCTACACGCTTCATACTGAAAGAAGTCTACTTGTCAAGAAAACTACTAACAGATTGAGGCATGCTATAGTTGCTTAAATACAAAAAGTTCTTGCTCAAAAAATTTCCAGACATTAAAGCTGAGCACCTAATTTTTTTTTTAATTACTGCTACTAGCTGTAGGAATAGCTCAACATCCTGAAAATTAGGCCTCACATTTCAATATTTAAGCTTTGCATCCATAATTGAAAATTATTCTTAATAACCACATTAGTTTTCTTACCTTGAATATTTTTAAGCCATATCCATGCTAATATACTAATGTTTATTCCAATACAATGAGCATGACTGGATATGTCAAGGCTTTCAGTACCTACCAAATGTGCAACATAGAGAAGATTCTAAAATTAAAGAGACTATAATTTATCTTTTATTTGTATTTTGAAGTCTCAAAAAAAGACATTTCTTTTAAATGACCACTTTTTTCAGACATAACCACTTATAATTAAATTTTATCCTCCGATGTCTGAGAGCAAAAACATTAAGCATCAAGCAAGAGGAATGCTGACGTGACTTAAGAGACGTGGGTTCAGTTTCACACCCTGTTACAGACCACCTGTGCAATTTCTAGCAAGTCCCTTGAACTCTGTACCTCTGCTCTCCATCTGAAGAAAAGAGTTGTCAGCTTTAACCTCTATTGCCTATGGCACATAAACACTTCTCAGGTCTTCCATCCTTAGTGAGGGAGGCAATCTGAACATCTTGAAGGATGCAGTAGCAGTTTTGCTTGCTCTTCAACTGAAAAAGCACCCTGCATCCCAGCTATTCTCAGCAGTAAGCTATGTAACAACACGAAATTTTGGGATTTCTTTACAGGTATTTAGAACATGAGGGCAGATTCCGTGCCAACATCAAACCTGTCAGCAGAAAGAATAAAGCTGGTGGATTAGGTGTGCCTTGAAGCAAGAACACCAGCTTTGGGGGCAAAGTCAAGGTTGTTACCTCACTTCAACACCACCAGCTTGAGCAGAATCTGCAAAGGCTCACAATACCTTAAAACATATGCTGACATTGAGGGATTTATCCTCTTCCTTGCTCCTCTGTACAAAACTCTACAAGGTCATAAAACCTGCCATAAAACCTGGTGATGTGGGACTGAATAGGTCCCTTTACAAAGGCAACAAAAAATTGCAGATATCTATTAAAAGCAATGTGAGCCTCTTGCACATCATACAAATCTATGGATTCCAATTGTTTTATGGTTTAAAGTTACTACATTTCTGTGTTCAAACAACAGTGACCCTAAAATGCATTACTATTTATCTATCAATACATGCTTTGCCACAAGAAATTTCTCTCAGAAGCATATCTTGATGTGCAAACGTTTAGATAAACTACTGCAATATTTTAAAATAGACTGTAAACTTCCTGAACAAGCAAGCACTGATAAAGGTGAGGGAGGAGAAAGAAAGCAACTGAAGAGATTTGTACCAGTTCAGATATATCAAAGTTTATGCCTGCCAAAAAAAAATAATCTTTGCAATAAAATACTGTTAATAATCCTTTTGGAAAAGCTGAAACAGCATCCAGACTTTGTATAAAGCACAGTCTGCAAAGTAATTTATGACTACAATGGTAGGTCTAGTTTCTTACAGAATCTATCAATGGTGTTATCTAAAGCTCTAGTTTTTCCTTCTGCCTACAACTTTTCCCCTCACCATTCTCCAGTCCATAAATAGGATTAAATACAAACATGTGCCAGTTTCTTCCATAACTATACCAGTGACAGTGTGTCTTTCCCACCAACAATTCTGACAGAACTTAATCATTATTTAAACTTCTAATTTGTTCCAGATGTTGATCTGGGCAGGAAGGGACCTTGGGAAGTCTCCAGTCCAACCCCCTGCTCAGAGGAAGGTCAGCCAGGAAATCTCAACCAGCTTCCTCAGGGCCATGCACAGTTCAGTCTTGAAAACTTCCAAGGACAGGCCTTCCATGATCTCTTTGGGAATTTGTTCTAATGTTTAATTTAGTTTAACTGCGCTGCAGAATTCAAAACTTCCTGGCAGGTAATGGAGGAAGATGAGACAAGCGGACAACTGAGTTGCATAATGCTTGTTTTACATAGCAAATGGGCTGAGAAACAAATGACAAAGTTATATAAATATTTATAGCTATTCATTTATGTAGAGGAAGTGATAATCATACTTACAGGCCTCAAGATAAACATATATCTTAGAATTTTGAAAGCAAAAATCAGATTTTGAAGAATTAACTAAAGCTCAAGCATAAGTTAATAACAACTTCAAACTCTATCCTGATTTATTTAAACTATAAAAAGTGAAACTTTTTAGTGGATACATTAAGTAAAATAGCAAAAAATAGTGAAATGCATATGCATTTTTAAAGGGCCAGAAGACTATAGTTCTCTAAAGTATTAGTTCACTCTTCAAAGCCAACACACTCTTATATTACTTAACCAATTTATAATCACTGATAAAAATTCCACTGCAAAACTTGTTTAAACTATTCTAATAGGATTTTCTCTAGCTCATTAAAATTACACATTTACAGTCTTCAAGAATAGGCCTAACAATTAATTCAAAACCTTCTTAGTAGCATCACCCACTTCCAAAGGATTAGAGTTCAGGAACAATCATGTTGTCCTGTCCAGTCAAAACCAGAGGGTAAGAAACAGTTTCTCTTCCATTTCGAGGTTAAGAACCTTTTACTCCAAAAAGTCTGTGCTCCTGACTTTTGGCACTATCCAGATCTGGCCCCTGAAATGCAAGCCTTGGTCACAAAATTCACCTCGGATAATTTGAGTGCCATGATCTAGTATGCAGAATCAAGCATTACATACTGATACAAACTGCAGTTCCACAGAGGCTTTTATTTATTTGCTTTTTAGAGAATTTGACTGTTTGCAATCCACCTAGCTGCAGGTCACTAAAACTTAAGTAAAACGAAAATAACAGGGCTAATTGGCAAACAACCTGGCCTGAACTTCTGCTCTTTCATCAGTCCCTATGTAGAAGCTAAGGCAAGAAGATACCAGAGTTTTTACAATACTGCATAGCCTGAAAAGAATTTGTGTGACTAGTCCACAGCAGAGACTTTTGTTGCCCTAGAAACTAAAGAAGAACACAGCTTAATGTCCTTCAAGCTAATAAAAACATCCTACAATGCACATAAAAATACTTTGCAAAAAATGCTCTGTTGAGACAGTTCTTCCTCACAATGGCACAATTAGACCACAACTCCGGATATTTTTAAGAAGATGGACTATTTTACAGAAACTCTAAGCAAATGACCACACTGATACAGTGAATCAATTCAGGACAAAACAGTATAAATGCTATAATTTTCTCTTTTACTGCAGAAATAGTATTCTGATTTCATGTCCTTTTGACCATAGTCAAACCCTCCTCTACCAACAAAGTAAAAATCCAAGGCCTTGACTGTATCATGAGCAGATGCTCTGAAAGCCTCTTCACTCCTGCCAAGTTTCTACCAGAACATTTTATTTTCAACTTGGTAAGCAAAACCGTTCTGCCATGACTTCAGAAAGTTGGTGGCCTTTATCTTACAGAAAAATTTATCTAATTACTATATGCCTGCTATAAATAATTGGAATGTTAGAATAAACAGATGACCAAGAAAGTTTTATTGTCCACAGGTTTAAGAAGTCAGCTCCATCTTCAACACCTCAACTTTCTATCACCATAAATTTTATTCAAAAAGTGCATATCATCTTGTTAAATGAAACTGTTTCCATATCTAAAGATGAACAGACCAAAATAAGAGCTTCAGAATTATCAGGATTTTTTTGATTGTTACTTGTTTGTTCTTATTAAAATAAATGTTGGTTCATCTTCAAATACAAAATACTGCCTCCCAACATACTGCCTCTAAGTGGAATAAAGATAAATATAGAGAACAATTTCCTGATAACCTCCCTTTTATCTTGAGCATAAACTTCAGAAATAATTTTCTTAGGAGATTTTCTCATTCTTCCTACAATAAGACAGGTACCAATTAAAGAAAAACAACAGACTACTTCATTCTGAATCAGTGTTGTGAATATAATCCATTCAAATATCCAGAAATTTCTTAGAAAGAACTTGTTTATAAGAGGGTATCTAGTAAAACAGTGAAATCTAAGCATTTTACTTTTCCTCACATACATAGGTGTGTGTACGAATATCTCAAATCTAATATTTGATTAACTATCAAAATGAAGCCAGCTAGAATAAGGAACTCAGATACACTCACCATCTCATAGATGTCGAGCTATTTATATTTTAACTACTGTATAAATGTTAATTTCCTTGGGTCTAGTCTAGGTTATAAAAAGCTCCTCTTTCCCAGAAGAGTTTTACTAACCTGTCTGACAGCCATTTCATTGTCCACGAAGACACTCTGTGGCAGCCAGTGAACCCTGCAGACTGTTTCATCTTGTACCTGTTAACCCTACCAGCAAGGCTGGCCCCTGGGACTCCAGCACCACCACCCCCCTACGCCGCTGCATCCCTGGGGATGTGGGCACCTTGGCCGTGCCAAAGCTGTGTCAGCAGTGCCGGGGTCAGAGCCCAAGGCTCTGGCTGTCACCTCCCTTGGGCACCGGAGCGGCTCCGCGCTGGCGTTCTGCCGGTGGCTGTGTGCTGGCCGATGGCCGGTGTCACCCAGCGAGACGGGGAGGACGGGCCTCGCTTGCTGACACGTACACGAGTGTGTGAGAGAGGGAAACAGAATGAAATCAGTGCCTACGTCTCTTACTGACACAATTTTTTTTTTTCAGAGGGAGAAAACACAAGCAAGCCAGGCCAACCTAAGAAACTTCTTTCAAATGCTGTGAATTCCCGCACGGACACCAATTTTCATATTGCTCAAGTTAGGTATGAGACAAACAATGTGGCCTTCCATTGGTTTAAACAAAATTTGTTCAGAAGTAATTTGGTGAAAGAATTTTCACATGTAGACAAAGACTATTTTAAATTATTTTAAACAGAAGATGACTGCAGAACCTGATAGAATTAATTTTTTTTTTCCTTTTATCCTGAGTCCTGACCCCAGATGGCTAAAAGACTGAAAACCTCTTGTGTACATATATGCATATATTTCTGTGTATGTCTTACATACATTTTAACTGTCTCTCTTTCTAAGCAAATTTAATTTTAAAAAAATGTACTTTATTTTATTCTAAGAAACAAAATATTACCCCGATATTTACATGTCTATTTGTCACATTTTAGGTATAGAAAGGATGGTAATTTGTATACTTATCCCTCAAAAGTAACAGTAAGAAAATACTTGAAAAATATTGAAATATTTGAAAAAGAAGGTTTTCTTCTAAGAAAGAGATTATGTTTAAAGGTACTGTACACACACCCCAGTGTCCATTACACCACCTTCACTGAATCACTAATTGGTAACTAGAATTTCCTGAAAATAGTTCATTAATTATTTTTTCCACATTAAGTTGTCCTATTCAGAAAGGCCATTCCAATTAATCTGAAGGTGTGTGCGGAGGTGTGAAGCCCAGACTGTTCCCAGTCCTTTTAATCTAACCACATTTCTTGCTGACAGACAGAAAGTCTTTCAAAGCAAGCGTTTTGATCATCTCTTGGAGAAGAATGTAAACTTCAATTACCAGTCTAATTATCCCAGCTAGGAAGGCAATACAATTGCTTAATTTTAGAGTAATGATGGACTTTCAAGGTGTGTCTTCTCAGCTTTCATCCAAGGCTGAGCTTACCATTGTCTCTCTCTGGCAGATGAAGCCACCACGATAGCAGTCACTATTTCTGACTAAAAACCATCTGGAGGAGAACTCAACGTTCACCAAGTTATGCGACTTTAGGTTTAAATTTTTATTTTTATTTCACACCTTTAGGTTATTTGTTTTCTTTCTTGAATAGACTCATCTCATTTAAAAAAGGATGCTTTTCTCTCTTTTTTTGGTGTATTTTTTACCAAATATAGTTCGTGAGAAAAAAATAGAAAAGGCAATATCCTGCAATAAATTGCAACAATTATATTGAATGACCAAATTTTTGACAAGCCATGGAAAGAAAAATATTTTCTTTTTTTCAAAAATCATACTTCTTTCCTTTGTAAACCCTACAATGCAGCAATTCTTTCCAGAAGTGAAAACTTTGTGAACACAGGGTTGTTTCTTTTTCTCCAATGTGCTCCTGTCAGGCCTAGGGACACATTAGTAAACCCTGCAATTTATAGCACTTCCTTCCCCCTTCCTTATGTTCCAGAGCAATTCAGACATTTTAAGTTCAAGTACTCTGATGGTAGCTTTCTGTATATTTTGTTTTCCTTTTCATAACAGAGCTATTGTAAACTTGTAGGTAAAACCTGCATTGACTGGATTTGTTCAAAGAGTTACTACAATACCTAAGATGAAGCAGTCTGGATAAACCACCTTTCCACCATCAAGCTACCATGATGTTTATCTTCAGCTTCCTGTGATATAATTTTTAGAGATATGGGCCCTTTGAACATGCCTGCTATAGTTTAGTGTTGTGATGGAGGGAGGGTTCATTTTGTCTGCAAGTGCCCGTCACTTCCTTCCCTTGAGAAAGGGCCCTGCTTCCAGTTAGATGTTCACATGTCCTGTCTACAAACCACCAGTGCAGCCCAGTAGCTGAGCTCTTGGCAATGACAGGTGTAACCAATGGTGTAAATCAAAAAGATGAAAGGAACAGTAGCTCCAGTCCATCAGGAGGCTGTCCAAGGGCTGCATTTGCTCATTATGGTTCCTGAAAACCACCTTCACACAGACGAGGACCAAGTCTCCTAATTACATGGTCAGTGCAGAATCTGGGGCAAAAGCCCTGGTGGGAGCAGGACCATTCCCACAACGTAAAATCTGGAACTCAGAGTGGTAATGGGAACAGCATTCCTTGCCAACAGTTGTTAACAGACTCATCTGATGGGGATCAAGTATCTGATTTTGGTTGCTAAGAAATCTGGTTACAAGAGAGCATTAGAAACAAAAGAGTTACAAGACGTTTGACTACAAACCGCTAGAAAGTAAAACAGACTCAAAACTTTGCAACAACTACATAATAAGACAGTGATACTTTGTTAAGTAACTGAGGTTACAAAATCCCAGCTGGAACAACTACATCCTGTATGGTGCCAAACTAAAGGTGAGACCATTAGATACCCATTTGTGCAGTCCAGGCAAAATTATCAGCTGATCCATTATGTCATCTTTAAAAGCGGCAGAGGACTCTGCAACCCCATTCCCATCAAAACAGCCATACACAGTAGGCAGCCTGGCTTCTCCCCAGTTTATAATGAATTTTGGGAATATTTGGATGGAGTGAAATTCTAGAATGTGTCATGATGCCTAAATTTTCTAGAACATCAAGGACCAAGGAGCACAAGGCTATGGATTCTCTCACATGGCCAATCTATACCAACTACTGGAGAAACAGATGGCATGAAAAGAGACTGCTGAGCGTCTGCAGCTTCTAATGTTGAGTGAGGCTGCAAACAACCAAACTAAGAGACAGACAGAAGAGATACCTAATGAAGGCAAACTAATCAAGTTGCTTCCTGTTTGATATTTAAAACTCTGTGGACTCTTGACAGGCTATCCTGATATCATCATCTTCTCCAGTTTCTTTCTAGGAAAGAGTCTATCGTCCCTCAGACAACCATTTGTATAAGGATACACATCTAAGCAGCTTCTACTCCAAATAAAATTTTATAATCAGCAATATAATATAATTTGTGCATAGAACTCCTTCTAGAGAAGGAAGGCATCTGAAGTGCAAGACTTGTTAAGCCTATACTGTGGATTATTTGATCATCAAGTCTGTGGCCTACACCATATTCTATACTAAAAAAGTCATACAAAGGCATTCAGAAAATCACTGCTCAAAACAAACAGAATGAAACTGATGTGAAAAAGGAGGTAGAGAGATTTACTCATTCTAATGGCAAATATTTCTGGGTCTGAAAGCAAAACTCAGGTAGATAAATACACTGGGACTCCAGAAGCATTTAGAGGCCCATGAACAAGAGACTGCTCCACAAAATTTCCCCCTCCCCATTAAATTTCTTGAAAAGCTGCACCCACCCAAAGGTTTTGTCAAAACAAGGTATCTGTCTGAAGGCCTAGAGCTGTGCAAGCCCAGCTGAGCCACATACTGGAACCAAAACAGGGTCACACACCTAAGGTCTCTGCAGACTTATGCAAGCAGCCAAGTCCCTCAGGAGGCCTAATTCACTAAACCTTGCTTACTGAGTCTACTAACACAACAATAGTAAGATATTCAACAAATCCACAACAGATATCACTTCCACAGAAAGCCCTGGGAATAAAAGCAAGTGGTGTCAACGCTGTTTCTCACATTTAACACAGTACAGCAATTACAACCCTGATCAATGAGGTGACAGACCTGCACCACACACCTCCTTTAGTCATAGGAGTTTCACATCTGCTTTTCCCAGAAGACTGTTTTAACCACTAAACTGCAAGAGAGGTTTAGAAAATATTCTGCAATCTTTTTGTTGAAGATGTACCGCTATGGAGGTAAATACAAACACAAGAAGGCAAATTCACAAATCCCAAGGGAACAACAGAAAAAGATCAGATGTACAAGATAAAGAAAGGTACCAGGACTGGCACACAGTGATTTCTCAGGACTGCTTATTCTCTTTAGATTAGGAAGTCACTGCAAAAGTGCAAAATTGATATCCCATATAGTTAATGATCACCAGAAGACTCCTCTAGTCCAGGTGACCACGATATTTCAGGAAAGGTCAGCTGTTGCTTCATGATGACATACTGACTTCCATTTCTATCCCATTCTTTTTAAGTGTTTTGACCTGTGGCCAAGCCTGTTTCTCAAGAGAAAAGATTCTGCATATATGATTTGGTAGTTTGAGTGGTCTGCTGCAACAGTATTATACACCTTAGAACGAAGCAGATTCTTAAGGAAAGACCCAAAACAGCTTAGTGGTTTTTTCCTTTAAGGCCCGGGTACCATTTATTTCTAAATGAAATGCATAAAGAGAGATGGTTGGCATTGGGAGAAAATATATTTAAACAGGCATCTGTTCCAGAGCACTGCATGTTCAGAAGATTGATGCCAGGAGTGCCTGCTTGCATCCTGCACATTTGGTACAATAACGAAACTGACCTCTCCTACCTTCAAAGCCTCCATGCATCCTGAGGAGCTCATCTGTTAAAGAATCCAAGCAGATTTAAGTGGTACCACACTGACAACCCCCATTCCCCTCCCTCCAAAGCTAACACCACACCCAAATGGAAGCAAGCAATGGGAGAATTCACTCCACACTACCACTTGGACTTTGCCAGTGAACTGCAGCAGCCTTAACCCACCAGAATGTGACTCATTCTTCTCTCTTCCAGGCATTGTAGGGAGTGACCTGCATGTCACCTACAAAGAACTAACTGCATCTGAGACTAACAGAGCAGATGCCTCCTGCAAGCACTGAGATGGGGAGCCTAGATTTAACTGGAGACTGAAAAACACTCAGACCAGTTAGATTTTTTGCTTTCTGGGGTTAGAGGGGTATGAAAGGCATCTGATAAAATCCTCCAGAAGAAATAGTTCAACATGATCATCTTCTGCCCTCTAAATTATTTAAAAAAAAAACCAACTTGAATTCCTGAAGCTAAAAAAACCCCACAACTAAACCACAAAACACCACTGTGTGACAGGTCTTCAGCAGAATTATTTTAGCAGAAGAGGGGCAAATTCTGAACCTGGAGATAGAAGACAACTACTAGGAAAATCTATTAACACATCAAGTTCTTTTGGCAGTAGAAAGTAATCCCCAGACTGAAAACATACCTTCCTAAAACATGTATTTACAAGTAGCAGTACACAAATTAGGACTGGTGTCACAGTCCAAAAAAATACACTTGTTCAGCACTCTGCATCATTAAATACAGAGGTGGGTGAAAAAAAAAAACCTACCAGATTTTTTTTCCCACTCATTTATAAATTCTGGGGAAAATGGTATAAACCCCCAACATTTTGTATTCATTGTTTAGTTCTGAAAAACCCAAGGAGTTTCCAAAACGTATAAATTAAATTAAAAACACAGCAAGGACATTTCAAAAGAAAAGGAATTCTTGAAGAGAGAATTTATGCATTTCTGTATCAGTCTTATAAAGTTCACAGCTTTTTGGGAAGACAGAAGCATTCCAATTATTTTATAAGACATTTCAAGTAAAATTTTGTACAGCAGTTTAACAGATGTTACAGCAGTGCTGGAAACTGCAACCAGATCTAATCAGATAAAGTAGGTTGATCAGCCCTGGCTTACACTCTTTACTGTAAAATATATTAGGAGTAAGAGGGCAAACAATTCAAACATTCTCCTATGAAAACTTGCTCATAATTCAGCAGACATGCGTATAGGCTAGCAGTGACCTATTTGGCTATTTCTTGAAAGCATCCTTTCTTGCAATTAATCAGAAATCCATGATCAAAGCTCTTCTTCACAATGTTCAGAGCACTTAAGTTCAGTGCCTTATCCAATTCATTTCCAGTTCAAATTAAATTGCAGTTGAGTTGAAACTCGCATGGGAATCTCAAACACTATTAATCTTTTAGTTAAGGTGGCTACCTGTTAACCAGAACAATAATGGAAGTCCCCAAACCATTCTATAAAGTAAGAACTGTATTTTATTTTACCAGAGACCACTACCCTACACTATTACATCCTAATATTTTAAAAATGCTTTATTGTCTTCCTCATTACCACGACTTTTGCAGAAAATAGTATTTTTTAAATTGTTAAAGCTCTATCTACAAGACGCAAGCGATATTTCAAAACAAACTAATCAACTCTAAAAACATTCCTTTTTTTTTTTTGTCCTTCACCTGATCTTTCACCTACTCTAGGGCTAACCAAGACAAGAATTAAAATATTGTCACCATTGCATTTTTGAAGAGTACAGCACCCAGCTAATTGAACGAGTCCCATGACATTAATGTTGAGAAAGGATAACGTGCTCACAACACACCTTTAATTCTCTTGTCTAGACTAGGATTTAAGACAACACAGCTGCTAAAATGCATCCAACCCATTGACAAAGAAAGTGTTCAAGTTGCACTCATCATTGTAAACTGCACCTAGACTATAGTGTTTGCCTTAGTGCAGCAAAAACTGAATACTAGTCCTGTACTGGAAACCTCTGGAAAACAAACCCAGAACAAAACAAACCCAAGCCCCCCAAAAAAGAGCAGAAGGAAGCTAATGATTAGGAGAGCCCACAGAAGCAGATAGCTACAGTTCTTGTTACCTTAAAATCTTTATACATAAATCTTTATACAAGTCACTACGTGCCAGGATAATTTAGCACTGCAGTCCTGATTGCTTCCCTATTCTCTCTCAAAACGTTATCATCACATACCACCTACACAATTTACAAGGAGGAAAAAAAAATGTTTGAGCAACCTTGTAATGCTCCAGAAATTAAATAACCAGTAACCCCAGGTTTTTTCTTAGGTACAAGAAATAAAAAGCTGACATTCAATTATTAAGAAGAAAGCTAGAAAAGAAATTTAATGGAAGGATTAGATTATTTTTTTGGGAGATCCACCCACTCAGACATTTCATATTTTCATTTAAAAACTTCCAACAGCCAAAGAATGTCTATTTTTGAAATTTTGGTCTAAAAAGTATGCCTGATAACATAAAAGCTTTAACTAAACATAATGTTACCCAGAATGCTTCATGTTTGACCAAAGAATGAAACTTATTTCTATCCACACACTATCCAACTGAAGCATTATTTTGAAAGAAAATATTAAACTTACTGCCAACTGTGTTGGTTATAAAAAACAGTATTTAAAGAATTACTGTCCTCTCAGCAAAACATAAATTCAAAGGCAAAACTAGAAATTCTAATGAGCAATCATTTTTTAAAATAAAATTTTCCAAATATTCAAAAATCTTTGTCAAAACAGCCTAATGAAGAGCAAGATAGAAAATATTCAACCCCAAGCATTAATGTTATATTACTGAACTAAGTTATGAAAGCAATTAAAGTCATGGTTATATTTGGTCTTTAACACATTAAATTACATTTTTACAACACAGACACAATCAAGCAATATTGCACAACCAAAAACAAATTTAAGAAGTCTTGCCACATACTGTTCTACTATTCAATAATTGTAGCTATCCAAAAATTATCCACACATCTCTACAACATAAGCTACAGCAGCAATTAAGACCCAAACCCAGAAGATGATGCTAAGGAATACAAGCATCATTAAAAAAAAAAAAAAAAGCACTATACTCTAAACTAGCACAATCTAAGCTAAACACAGATAAAAAGGAGCTTGCCTACCTGGCTTTTTCAATAAAAGTCCAAAGAACACCTAAAAAGCAGGAGGGGATAAAAAATATTTATATTCAGTGTTCGTATATGAAAACTATCATGTCACTTTACCTTACAGAGAAAAATAGATAAAACTTGGGAAGGAATACCTATAAAATTATCTGGCCGTGGGTGTGGTAGGGAGCAGGGGAACAGCCAAAAAAACCCCAACACATTAGAACACAATGGTTATAAGCATTGTCTCCAATTTTCATGTTTTCTACTGAAAGAAATTCAAAGTAGTATGAATATTTCAGATTATCAAGAATGTGAGAGTGGGAAAGTGTGAGGGGGAAGAGTCAAAGAACTCTGCAAATATGTAATTAAATTCAGAAGTTACTACAGGAAAACATTAAAGGCTATATGTTCTAAAGATGCATGAGCACCTTGAAATATTTGAATTTAAGACTAAGCCAAACAACTTTAAAATAGTCTTCTATAGCTTAAAATTGCACATTGTCAGAGACACTTTTTTAGAGGCTTGTCTGTATATGACTTGTTGGAACCTATAATTTTATCTGACAGAATTAGTTCATTAATTTAAAATTAAAACAAAGGTAGATTCACACACAGAAAAAATTAACCTAAGCTCTATACAATGCTTCTTTTGGTCTCTAAAGTTACTTTAAAAACACGAGAGCACATATCTGAGTTACACTCTTTCTATTATAGACACTTCATAGAGGACAGTCTACTACGTACCAGTTCCACAATAAAAGACAAGAAATGGCCAGACAGCTGAAGGTTCTGGTATTATATAGAGTCAATTAGGTATGACTGACTACTTCTATCTACCACTCCTTTATATCTCTACAGATCCTTAAAGCATTTACATTTTGTTCTTATTCCAAATTGATGAGGTTCCCACTTGATAAGCAGCTATCCACAGGTGTCCCTTAACTAAGAAAAAAAAAAAAAAAAAAAGGAAAAGGGAGACCAGTAGAGTTCTTCTATTGTACTTAAATATGTACAAATGTTTGCTGAGATTAAGAAATCTGTTTATCTGCTCTTCCAATGAAGTCCTAAATTTCATCTCATGGGTGCACAAGAGTGGCTGGCAGCTTAGCCAAGAGGAGAATGGGGACCATGCTTTTTACCCACTCTGCCTTTTTCTACCTAAAGATGAGTACTCAAAACAATCCATTACATTAAGACGATTGTAAGAAAAAGAGCTCTTCCTAAAAAAGACTTAAAGATTTAAGTGTGTGCTTATTTCTGCCATCTCCAAACACAGCTAGCACCTATGAAAATGCCTAGATATTTGTCAAGCTTTGCATACAGTACACTTCAGAAGAAACAGCATTTTCCATATTTCACTTCTGCCAAACACTTCAGTGTTTCTTCCTGAAAGGTTGAAGCCATGTTTGTGGTCGAAGGTGTTATACCAGTGTTTATGAAGAATTCTCTAATTACTTCTCAAAAGCAGAAAAAATACTTTCCGAAAATAAGGATGCAACATACATAGAATTTCAAAAAACTGAAAAATGCAACCTTGTTTTAAGAAGTCTTATGTTCTTTGGATAAAAACCAATACTTTGATTTCATGGTACTCAGAAATCAATATTTTCAACTACAGGTCTGAGCAATTTCAAATATAGTTTTCCAGACTTAATCACCATTAAGTCACTAAATACATCAATTATCATTGACTGAAGATGCTGATTTCACAATTAATAAATGTCAATAATTACATCTCTTGTATGTTTTAATTCTACACAGAATCCCTAGACTGGAAGGCAGATTTTCATCCTGATCATAACCCACAGCTACAAAAAACACTGTCAACTCAAAGACACATTTCTGTGCTATTTCATAGCAATATACTTATATAATTTAGTCTACATTTTCAGCCAATCTGAACAAAATTATTTTCTGATTTTTTTCTTCTAGAGAAAAAGCATTAGATTAATGAAAATTAGGGTTTTTTTACTACTTTGAGTAAAATAGCACTTTTGAGAAATACTTTAATTAGGCTTTCTTAGTCTCTAAAATACAAAGGCAACAGTCCTGTACTTAAAGCACAGGTCAGACACCTAGAGAAATTACTACAAGTGAAGAACTCTAAATTAACTTTGAGTTTGCTTTTATTTTTAGGCTCTAGTTTTCTGCTTGAATAAAAATAATAATACTTTCCTATTTCATGGGGTTCAACTATAAAAAACACTAAAAATGCCTGTAGAACAGATTGAGAAATTACACTATTGAAGGCTAAGCAAGAACCTAGAATTGATACCCAGTGAGTTTTAAACATACCTTCATAATAGAAAAACATTGGCAGTCATATTAAAAATTAAAATTCAGCATTTGGCAAATACCAGCGGATTCTCTTTAGAGAGCTTTCTAATCACACAACAGACAAACACAAAAGTGTTAGAAGATACCCAACTCCTTTTTCCACAAAAATAAAAATAAAATTTACACTACCTAACCTTCATACTCACTAATTACTTCTAAACCTCGACATCTAACTGGGGTGTACCACTTCCAATCTGTTCTTTTGACAGCTTCTGTTCTTCCTTCACTGCAGACCTTTGCTGGCATGGGCCCACTCATCCAATTTAGCCCTGCTCTCACAAAAAGGTTTCTCCAGAAAACAGCTTATTCTGAAACTATGGCGAGTTCTGTCTGCAGCAGAAACAAGTCAATTCTTTGCTGCCAAGCCTGTAAATGCAAAGAAGGCCCCAGAGCTGCAGCACCTACCAATGCACAGGTAAGATACTTTGTGTATCACCTCACCAGGAGGCAGTAAAGCAGCAGCTGGTTCTCTTTATCCTACCTGAACACAGAAAGTAAGTAGTCTTCAAAGCTACCTTATGTACACTCCATCTTCCTAGCAGTACAAACCTTCAGCATGTGCAAGAATGAAGAAGTGAGGCTTAATGGACCTGTTTGGCACAAGTAAGGTCCAGAAACCAGTACTAGGTGCCCCAACTGGGATTGGATCAAGGCATTTCAGATGAAGCATCTGGAGGAAGAAGAATGGAAGCTGTGATTTTGTACCACCATGATCCTGCATCTGACACTGGCAGCACTCTGTGCTGCAGGAAACTCCAGCCCAGAGTACAGTGAGCACTTCTGAAACCTCTTCCTCCTCTTCCTCATCCTCTGTCTAGGCAGAGCTGCTGGGGGTGCATTTATCCACTCAGAACTGGCAGGGCTCCCTTCTGAAGGTAAAGCACCTGGACTCTCTCTTAGAAAGATCTAACAAAATTTTTTTTTTCCTTTGAAAAGAGGAATACTGTTCACATTTAAAACATTTCCCAGGAAAGAATTTTAATTACCTGTTTAAAAGCCATGGAGACATCCTCCACTCTGGATAAAGATGTACACCATGACCAAAAGGGATGCAAGGCCTACACACACTACACAAGGAAGCTCAACTTCATAGTTTTGCCATTACGGGAGTTCTCTGCAAGCTGGCAGAGCTGGATTTCAGACTAAGCCTATTTATGCTCTAATATTAAATAGCCATTTAAAGAGAACAGAAAACTAGAGTGGCAAGAGTGATCTCAATCTCTTCTAACCACTAAGCTTCAGAGGCAAGTGAAGGTCCACTTCTTTCCTCTCTTTCATTCATGAACATGTCATTCATTCCTCTAAGGTCACTCAGCTCCATCAGGTGGTGCAAAGGACTTGCTTAGCTTAGCTGGCCTGGTATGTGGTGGTTAGACCAGGGAAGCAGAAGACTCAAGTGTGCATCTCTTAACCCAAAGAGGGAATTTCAACTGGCTTTTCTACTTCTTGAGAGAGTAATTAAAATTACTCTCTAATTATGGTATAACACAGGGATCCTTTCATCCAAAAATAAAACAAAATAGCAAGGACAATATGTAAAATGCACAGATACCTACCAGTTAGAGACTTGGCCAATTGGTTTTCAGGTACAATTAAAGTTCAGAGGTTTTCAGAACATGGTTTTGTATCAATAGAAGCATATAGGTCATCCAAAACCCCCAAGAAAATAGTACTACGATTATTTGTTTCTCAGCATGGATTAAATGCCTTCCTGCAAGTGTAAATCATAATTTAGAAGTCCTTGTACAGATGCATATTGTATCTGTAAATATGCATTTTTCAGGTTCTTACCCGGTTCAACTGGTAAGAAAGATGCAAGCCTAAGTCTACAGCACATTAGGTCTTACACTGCCTGCAAACCTAAGTTCCAAAACATAACACCCCCACCACAACCCACATATGTAAATCAGGCAAGTTAACAAGTAAAAATCTGGTACCCTTGCTTAAGCTACATCCTTTTAATGCATCATATTCCTTTCAACTACAACTCAATTAAAATTATCTGGGCTTGCTAAAATTTTCAGGATTTCAGCTGCATTTAGATTACTTTGCATAAATGAAATTTAGGATTACAATGTTGCTCATATGTCTCACAAAATATCTAACCAAAAGCCAAAAGCTGAAGTCTTGCAATAAAAGAGCTGGCAGATGAAAAATGAGAGCAGCATTTAGACCCACTCTCAGCAGTGCTGAGTCAATGTAACTATGGAAGTACAAGTTGCTTTCTATTCTGCTTCACCTATCTACAGCTGGTCAGCTGGGGTCTCAATGCAGATGCTCCAGCGCAAGGTACAAAGCAAGCTGCAAGAGCCACAGATATAAATTCAGAAGCTAAATGAATTTATAGTGACGATTAAATACAAGAAAACCAAAAGCATTTATTAATGAATAAAGTCTACCTGAACTACTCAAAGAAAAAAATGTTTTTCTGTAAGGTATGTGCAAATGATAAGGATAGAAGGATACTGAAAACGCATTTTTCATAATAAATCCAAAATAACCCCATTACATTGGTCTTTAGAAATCTCCACTGAAAAAGTCAGGACACACATTAAGAAACACCCACTATGAAAAAGTTGCAAGTCTTTAAAAATAGCAGCGCTTTGCCTCCTCCCTCCCCTTTCCCCTACTCACCCTCCTCCCCAATTTCAAAATACATCTTCCCCAGGCCTTGGTCTGGAATGGCAGTTTCTGTGAACAGACCATACCCGACCATATGATTAGCCATTATTATTATCATCATCATCACCTTTTATGCTCTACTCTACAGTAAGATGCAAATCTAACAGATGTGGTCCAACTAAGTTATTTACAAGGGCTTCCCTTTCACATGTCCAAGCCAAAGCTACAACCAGTTCTGCGATACAATTACAGCCTCTCTCCACGGGCAGTAAGAGACCTCTGTCTGCGATGATCCGGCCAGCGGCATTTTCTCATCTACGCTCCGGTTCAAACGGTTGCTATGATTTCAAATGGTGCATCTACCCTTATTTTAGCGCGACTGGCTGCATTTCAGCCGCCGACATCTGACTGATTGATGCACATCTAAACAACGCAGCGATTATAAAAACAAACTGGCAGTAGGCACCGGTGTTCCACCACCGTGGGCTCGCTCCTAACAGAGCGGCTGGCAACGAGACCGTGGGAAATTTAAGAGAAACACCAGCACACATGAGGCCTAACACTCACAGCCGTCACTTCCACCGAGAAAGAGGCTGGCGTCCTGCACTTTTAAGAGTGGGAAGTTCATGGAAATACCTATGCAGGTATCTGAACAGGCAGATCTCTCGTCTGCCGCACGAAAGCATCCAGGTGCTTCCCCTGCACATCGGCCACAGCACGTCCACCAAGAAAGTGCACTCGAGGAGGGCTGGCCGGCCCGACACACCGCTGGGGAACTGCTTTTCCGCCCCCACGGTTCCAGCCAGATTCTCCACCGTATTCCACAGGGGAGCACCCCAAACTCCCCGCACACGCGATTGGGGGAGGGCGAGCGGCGGAAACCACCGGAGCCCCCGGCCCCTGCCCCCGCTCCGCCACCCCCGGCCGGCGCCCGCCCACGGGGAGCCCGGGGCTGCGGGCGCGGCTCCGGAGGAGGCGGCGGGACGGGGGGAATGCCCTGCCGCCCGGGAGAGGGCGGAGGGAAGCGGGA
>VXAX01007965.1:2598962-2697580 GCA_013399835.1 Leptocoma aspasia
CGCGCGGGGGCGGGGCGAGCCAATGGGAGCGCGGGCCGGGCTCCCGCGGTTCCGCTTCCCGGGCTGCGGGGAGGCGGCTCCGGCGCGGTAAGTTCGGGCCGCTCCAGACCTGGCGGCTTTCCGGCCGTGAGAATCCTGCTGCTGGGTGTAAAAGTCAGTGGGGTTCATCAGATCCGTGGCAGTGATCCGGCGCGCGTTGGATCCCTTTGGACGCACTGCGGTCTGGGCTGTGCCTGCAAGGGGGCGGCCGGAGGTGTTTGTTGGCAGTGGGTGCCTGCCTTCTTGTCTCCTTCTGATAGAGAAAGAGGGCCAGAAAAAGTGGTGGTACGGTTTGGGAAAAGTGGTCCATCAAATCAGTATGGAAAATGAAGGTGATTGATGGGATGGAATTCACAGTTCCTCCCAGGAACTGGTATCACTCTGGAAAGATGCGCACACTTGTATGCTTGCCTGTCTGCTGTGAGACAGACTCCTTAACGCTTTTTTTTTTTTCCCCCTCTTTTTCTCAAACATAATTGGTTGGAATTATTTGATACAGGGAGTAGAGACTTAGCTTCCATCAGAGGGTTAAAGGCCAGCCAGAGCCCTTAGTCTGCTGTTCAGATGCTTTCCAAAAGCTGTCGGAAATGAGCCCAGTCCTGGTGCTGCATTTCTTATTGTGCTGTCCTTCCCACTGCATTGTCATGTCTTCGTCTGAAGTAGGGCCCAAGGTGTCGGCCTGCTTTCCAGGCAGGTCCGGTTCTGCTTCCTTTTTGGCTTCTTTTCTTGTTTCCAAACCTAACCATGGCAGATGTATTAAGGGCTTTTTGGAGCACATTTGTCCCTGTCCAAGTCTTTCAGTTAAATGCTTGCCAAGTGCAGTATTTTAAGCTTTCCAGTGTTTTGCTTGGGTATTCTGTTTGGCTTTTCTTCTGTGTGATTTTGATTCTATTTTTTTTTTACTTGCAAAGCTTCAAAACAAATTTTTCTTAGTAGGATGGTGATAGCTTTGGTGTGTCGAGAAGAAAGAAGATTATCTGCAGGCTTCTTGCAGTTCCCATGTCCAAAGATGCCAAAGTAAACCGGAAACTACACATTTTGAGTGGTTTAAATATATCAGTACCAAAGAGGTAGACAATTTTTTACAGGACTGTCAGAATTAATTTGTAAATATTGCATAGCCTGGTCAGCACTGAGTAATAGTTTCAACGAATGACCTAATTTCTATTGGTGACTTGAGACCTTCAGATATTAGAAATGAGCCTACAAGAATGTGTCATGTCACAAAATACAAGATACTGCATGTACAGATTAATAACTATTTGTAGTGTGAACCCAGGAACCCTCCAGCAGAATAATGGGACAATACCTGGATTTATTAGTCAGCAATGAAAGGAAGCTGCCAATTTAATGTGGTTGTGAGAAAACTGAGCGTGACAGTGGTGTGTACACAGCCAAGCTTTTAGGTGACTGGTGAGACTGACTGTATCCAGTTCTGATAAATCATGTCCAGGAAAGAGGAGTTTGTACAGAAGTACTTCCGGGAGGGTTACTGGAGATGAAAACAAAGCTTATCTACAAGAGTGCACTGGGAATATTTGTTTGATTAACCTAGGAAAAGCAAATGCAGGGGAGGGTTATGAGTAACCAGTAAGGCAGGGTGGAGTCAAGCTCAAGCGAGTAGGCATTTAACCTAATGAACAACACTGATGGAAGAGCAGGGATCTAAACTGATTGTAACCTAGATAGAAAACTAAGCCCTGTCTCAGTGCACTGAGGGTTTTGTCTTCCATGAAGAACAGTGAAAGTGGACTTAGCTAACAGGCTTTAAAATGTGTTGTGCATCAGAATAGGAAGATTATATGTAATTATACAAAACAGATTTAAGTGATCGATGTTGGAGGGAGGAGTTTTGGGCCTCCCTGACTCATCCTGGGACCAGAGCAACCTCCTGATGTTCAGCAGAACAAAAGCTGTTCTCAGAAAAAAAGCTGTCAACTGCTGGTTGATGATGAGGAGGGTGGGAAGGCAACAGTTCAGAAAGAGGTAACAGGAATGCTCCCACTAAGGAGATTTACACCAGGTGTTCAGTCTCTTAGATTTGATGGGCAGCAAAATGTTATTTTACTTAATAGTGTATGCAGGGACCTAAGAAATGTAGAAACTGGATATACAGAGGGATGGTGTATATAGGGTATGGAGAATGTAAAAAAAAAAATGTAGGATGGTAACTGGAGGAGGTGCTGGATGCCATGAATGGATAACTGTTCCCAAGGATCTCGCCATTGCTGTTGTGAGGCTGAACATCTTGTCATTGCCCTGTTTTTCTGAACTTCACTTTTGAATGTAATTCATCTGACAAGAACAACAACATTGAAAATTCACCTAATAAGTGCTGGAGACTCAGCCCTAAAAACAAATACAGTATCAGTTATGTGGAGTTATTTCTAGTGAGATGGAGAACATGGGGTCATTTAGGTACTGCCAGTCTGTTTTTATTGCATGTTGCTTATACTTCTGTTATTCTTTACTGAAGAACGGGAGAAAAAAAATAAGGTAGTGAATTGCAGGGAAAGAGAAACTTCCTGCCATAAAAGATTGAATTGGGCAGGGCTTGCCAGGCAAATATCTCAGCCCACAGCATGCTTTCACAGCATGACTTCCTTTGTAGCTTCTCACAGGAGACTCGAGAGTCATCTAGTCCCCCTGTGCTGTACAGCTGGGCTTTTGCCGGCTTCCTAGGATTTAGAAACTTCAATTTTATTGCTCACTTCTCAGGCCTTTTTATGTCTTGTATCGAGCTGTCTTATTTCAAGCTTCAGTGGCCTGTGGCTTACTGCACTGTTTTATGGTAGCCTGGAGTTTCTCAATAAATATTGAATTTTTATCTTGCGCAGCAACCAACACACTGGTTTGTAATTTTTTTGCTAGCTGTTGTAGCCTCTGACTATGCATTAGGGTATGTATTTAAAAGAGGAAAATGGCCTCTAATGTCTATTTCCATTCCAAAGCCAGGGTTTGCCAATTCTTCACTACTAACAGTATCAGTTGCAAGATGTATAGTGTAGCAGTATGAAAGATGGGGTAATCCGTAGTTCCCTCCCTCTGAGAGCTGATGATGGTCTTCTGACCCTGAAGCACAAGAAAATGTGTGAGATAAAGCTGTCTGTGCTACAAACTGTTTTGGTGTACATTTGTTTTCCATGGTCGAGTGTTCTTTTAAGTGGATATTAGTAGAAGAACATGATTTCCTGTCCTTGCTTACCGTCATGTCTTTGCATTCAGGCTGTCAATGCAGTTCCATCATCACGTGGATTTCTCCTGTGTGTCATTACAGTATTTAGGAAGTGTTAAGGATTAAGATTTTGCTTAGTCTTTAATATTTCTTGGTAGATTAATTGTCTTGTTAGTACTGTCCATAAAGTTGTTAGCAAATTGAGGATGCATCTAGCTGTAGTGAAAGGTGGCTGCCTTGGCTTACCCTATCCTTAGCATTTTCAGGTGATCACACTGGCAATTTCCCTTTCACACCAGCAGTAAAGTTGTCCCATTCTTTTACCAAGTGCAAAATTCTAAATGTTTGACACCTTTGTTCATGCCTTCTAGGTGAGAGCAGGAACTATCTGAGTGTCCCTGTAAAGGTGAAGGAGGCTTCTCCATCATGTCTGGCAGCAGTTGGGTGGCAGCTTGGGTCACCCAAGAGCCCATCAGTGACATGAGGAGACCAGCACCGTCTCCAGCCTGCTGGAGAGACTAGGATATGGGATTTAACTTGCCACACTGGAAGTGCATGTTACAGAAGCAAGCTTTCATTAACTTCTCTGCTTGCAGGCCAGTTTAGGTTCGCTGGGGTTTTTTGTTTTGTTCTTAGGCAAATCTAAGCCCTCATTTTGGAAGGTATGGTGAGTGTGCTTTAGTTTTGTAGTGGTGAAGCCTTGTGTGAGCTCTGAGTGAGATGACTTTTGTGTCTGTGTCTAGCCTCACTGAAGTCAGGGGTGCCAAGATGAGACAGCAGCTCTCCACAGACCTCACTGTAAGGCAAAGTCAAAATCTGCAGTGATGAGTTACAGCCACCATTACAAGTCTGCATTGGCTGGGGCTAACAGTTCCCTAAACACAGGGATTCATTCCCATCCTGGGCTCAAGGATGGGAATGAGCACCCTAAGCTGGTAAATTAGGCTGATCTGTCCAATGTAGCAAGTGTCATGGTCATCAGTATTGCTGTGCTTTAGTTCTGGTACCTGGTTTTGGGAAGACAATTCACAAAGCTGAGGTAAACTCTAGGAAGTTCTTGGCAAAACTGAGACTTTAGCACTTGGATTCCCAGCAGCCAAACATGCTGAGTGGGGAAATTTTAAACCAGATGATCGGAAATGTTCTTTGGGCAACTCCTTTCTGCTCAGTTTTAATTGCTTATAGCCTTCACTTAAGCATATTTAGAGTCAGAGAGCCAAAATCTGAAGTGGTCTCTTGTACTTCCTGTGATCCGTAGGGGTGAAAGCAGACCCTGGAAGCTGACTCTGTTAGCTCCCCAGCTCTGCCCAACCCCACACTGCCTTTCTCCCTCTGACACCTGTGCTGGACCATTTCATCCCACTGAATTTGTAGAAAGTGAACCCAGACTATGAATACAAATTGTTTTATAATTCCTAGCTGCCAGGGGCTCAGCCATGAAAGAAGAACAGAGTTAACTCTGTTAACTGTCCCAGTATTAACATCCTCAACTTAAAACAGTTTAACCCCCCACCTATTGATTCCCAAGAGACTGTTTTGTGTTGTGGGGGAAAACAAATGAGATTACATTCCAGCAGAACAAGATTCAATTAATGTGTTTTACCTTACAACTAGAGAGGACAGCCAGTGTGAACACAATTACTGTGGCTCCACCAATAGATACTCATTAAATTGCCGTACCTGCCACTTTCAATTGTTTGATCCAGTCCCCAGGGATTGGGTTCTTCTGGTTTTTTACAGTTTGAAAGAGGTGGAGACAGTGGGAGTAGATGTGCCAAAGTCTTCTCTCAGTCATAATTTAATTTTCTAACCAGAAAGGAGCATTAAGGTGGCTTCAGTCCCGTGGGTTTATTTCAAAATTCGATAGGTCTGCAGATCCCCACAGCTTTCTTATTATTGATCTTTCCTATTGCGGGTTAACTGTTAAAGTAAGGGGATTACTTGTTGAGGGGTAGGAATGATGATTTTTTAACTATTTTATGCAGTCAGTTGGCCATCCCTGTCATGTATTAAGGTCATTGTGTTTAATTGAAGATGGTGGTTAAATTAAAAGAGTTATTGCTCCTGGCCCCTCTTTTTATTAA
Source organism: Leptocoma aspasia (assembly GCA_013399835.1). NCBI lineage: Eukaryota > Metazoa > Chordata > Aves > Passeriformes > Nectariniidae > Leptocoma > Leptocoma aspasia. Next base: position 2,604,261 of record VXAX01007965.1, read on the forward strand.
TAGTGAAAATTTGATCAAACCATTTCCCAAAGTGCCAGGAAATCAAAGTGAAAATAGTATGAATTGGCTTGTGACCTGATTTTTACTGTTTTCAGTAGCTTTGGTGGACTTTTGCTGATGTATTATGGCATTTCACAACAAAGTTTTCCTTGCTTCCCATAAAGCAAATGAGAAACCTTGATGATGCAATTAATTTTAATTAAAACTTCCACTGCATATTTAAGTTTTGTAAGAAATACTCATCACTAATAAAGTTAAGTTAAATAGCTGTTGTTCAGATGTAGGTTCAAAATGGGAAGTCAGTTTCAAGCTGTAAAAACCACACCAAAATAAACTTAAAACAAGTAATTTATTATTCTATTTGACTCTTTCATTCTTTTTCCCGATGATGTTTAAAAACAAATCAATTCAATCACCAGACTTAAGAGAAAATTAAGACAATGATATATTAAGATACAGAAGTTTTGCAATATCTGTCACATGTCAGCCTTTTTTTTCTGTGTCAGACTTAAAATAAGTCCTTTATAATAATCACTGTATAAGCATCGGGGATATTAGATTTGTAGGCATCAATAAATATTACAGTTACAATACTATTTTTAATGTGGTTATTTTTTGCAAAATATTCAGAACTGAAATTGTAAGATGCCTTAATTGCTCTGAGTTATACTGTAACTTAAACTAAGATTTCCAATATGCTTTTCACAGAAAAAGGGGAAGCATTTAATCTTGATTTCATGTAATCCAATCATAATTTAGGTAAGTTCAATTTAGTACATGAACTAAAAGCGAGCAGGTCATTTTGGTGCATACCTGAAAGGATGGGTTTGTTCTGAATGTTTGGATTTACATCATCTGTTCTGGTGGAGTTGGTTGCTGTGCCAAGCATCGCAGCCCCGGTGGGAAAGGCCTCGGAAGGGTCCCTGAGGAGAGGCAGGTTTTAAGGGCAGACATGGAGAGGTAGGTTTCAAGGGGGCTGGTCACTGCCTGGGGGATGTGACAGCCCCTGGAAAAGACCCAGCTGCCAGTTGGCCAGCAAGTGCTGACCCTGTCTGTGACACAAGGCGGTGGGCAAGTGTGCCCAGCTCAGGCACGGGCCCTTCCCTCCATCCCCTCTCCATCCCTCAGTGAATGCACAGAGAGGAGCAGTTCAGGAGGGATATGGGGGTGGGGAGGCAGCTCTCACCTGAACACTAACTTGTCTCTTTCTACATGAAAGTCTGGAGTTTCTGCTCGTAGGAGCTTATGGACCCCAACCTCTTATTAGTGGAACAGGAAATTTTAACTAAATGCTTCAGAATCATGTGGTTTATGTAGGATCCTTATCAACATAGGAGCTACTAACTGCTGCCCTTCAGAGATAAACTTTAAGGGCCTGAAAATAATTGCCTCCCAACATTGACTATTGGGTTTGCCTTTTGGTCTTTAGTTAGTGTTGCTTCTTTTTGCTGCTTTGTGATAGATTGTTTGGATTTTTTTAACGGAAACCAGGAATCTCATGTTTTTGATGCCAGTAGCTGATGCTTTAAGACAACCCAATATCATAAATTTATGATAAAATCGTTCTGAGGCTAAAGAAAAAAGATTAATGCAAGGAAAAACTAAAAGGAGCTGAGTTTGTGAGGTGTACAAAGTTCTCATACTCTTCTTTATGTCTTCAGTGCTGTATGTGAATGCAACACTGTGACTACTGTTTTCAAGGAGCCTTTCAGACGTGTGTTATAGTGGGAGGCCTGTGCAAGCAGGAGATCTGCATATCCTACTTCAGGAACCACAGCTCATTTGCTTGAGGAAAACAATAAAAAGAATTAGCTCCAGCCCCTCTTGGCATTTCCTCTTGGGCCTTCAGTGAGAGCTGATACAATTGCAGGTAGATGCTTGCAAAATAATTAGGGAGCAATCCACAACACACCAAACAAATCCATAATTTTAGATTTTTCCAGAATTATTTTGGGACTTTCATATAGATTTGGATCCACTGCACAGAGATGAACTTTATCAGGATAGCTTTTCTGGGACAGATTCCAACAATATTTCCTTGTGGGTTTGGGATGAACATACTGGGCATATTAGATGACTTATGAAAATGCTAGAACTACTCCATGACAATCTTCTCAAGGAGGTTAGTGTCTGGTCATGCCTCTACTGGAAAAAAATCATCATTTAGGTGAAAATATGTGTGCTGGCATATGTCATGCTGATTTTAGAGAAAATGTATTTCTATCAGGTATCATGATGGCTTTCTTTATGCAGAGGGAGATATGAACAGCAAAATTGGTAGTCACTGTGGCCCTGTAATGTTCTCTTAAACCATACAAATCAGCCTTTCATTAATCTTATGAGCAGACTTTTAAAATTATTAAGAGGGTGCTGGAAAAACTGGTGTAGTATTTTAAAAAGTGATAATACAATTTGCATATGTTGTCTAAGTACCTGTGTGTGCGTTGAGTAGTTAAGAAGACATAAAGGAGATTAAAAAAGAAGAAAAAAGTCTTTGCTGCAGTGTTTGCCATGGACTTAAAAAAACTTCAGCCAGTGTCTCAGCTACTATAAATTGGCATAAACTCCAATGAAGCTGTGTTAGTTTATGTGACCCAAGGAGATGACCTCTGGGATTTGTGGGACCACTGTGTAAATCCCAGAGCCGTCAACCTGCCAGGGTCAAAATAAATAATGCCTTTGGTACAGTCCTAGCTCCATGCTTACATTTTACTTCTTGATTTAAGCAACATTGTGTGATGCAGAACAGGGATAAGGGAGCCTTCAGCAGCTCTGCACCTTTCCCCAGCAAAACCCCCACCAGGCTGTTGCCATTTCCATCTTGCAGATGGAAACTGATGAAGAGAGAAGCTATCTCCTTACTGCAGTGCTAAAAAATTCACTTTGTGTTTGGTGGACAAAAGAGGCAGTGGCAGAGCTTTCCAGTACTAAGTAAGGGGCAAACCCTTCTGAGGAACATCTGACATGACAAGAAAACTGTTCCTCCAAGCCCCTCACTTGCCTGTGGAGTGACACAGAAGGAGGTGGAGAAATGCTCTTGCAGTGCTGCAGCTCTGCCCTTGTGCTCACACAGATGATTCCTTTGTGACAGAACAAAACAAATTAAATGGTCCCCACCGGCTCTACCTGTGCAACGTGCCCCTCTGCAGGGATGGGTGGATGGACACTCAGGGATGGACCTGGGCAGGCTAAATTTTTATGAATGTAAGTGCCTGAAGAATAGGCTTTTAAAATTGTTTTCTTTTCCCCCTGAAATAGAAAAGGCAGTGATGAAAAGCGTTGGGAGCTGAGGATTGGCAAAAGGTGCCAATCCAAGCTTTATCCAGAGGAAAAAATGCAGCAGTCTGGGAGGTGCCAGGGATGCTCCTGGCAGGAGCAGCAGAGCACAGAGCCATGCTTCCCTGCAGCAGGTTTGCTGTACTAGCAGGCATAGCTGCAGGCTGCTATCATCATAAGCCTCCAGCTATTTTCATTTCACCAAAACAAATGCAAAGTTTGCCTCTAAACAGATATAAAATGCTCTAAAAGAGTCTTGGGTTTTTTTGACCATGGGAAAGATGCAGTGAGCCAAGCCCTGTGTCCTGTGCCCATGTGGGTAAGGGTGTGTGGAGAGACACCAGGAAGGGCTGAGGAGCAGTTGCTGGGAGGCTGGGTTGAAGCTGAGAGAACAGCTGCATGTGAGCCTGTGTCACCAGCATGAAGTTAATGGGATGGCTGCAGGGTCGAGGGCCTAAGGCACACAAATGCAGCCAGGTGTCCCTTCTGAAGGAGAAGGAGCTTTGGCAGCCCCTTGGCTGAGCAGGGACCATCAATGGCCAAGGGATGCTCAAGGACAGAAACAGGCAGGTGTGTTGCAGGCAAGCTTTGCCTCACCTCAGCTGCCTCTGAGATCTGGAGGTGCCTGTGGAGCTAATCAGCCTTCCAAACCCCCAGACTTCTTAATTTTACTGATGTAAAAATAGCTTCAGGCTCCTTAAGGGGCTGCAGCTGAGGAGACTCCCTTGTAACCCAGCTGGCTGAATGGGCCCTGTAAAACTCACCTGCTCCCTCAGGTCCTCCACAGGGATGTTTTCCAAGTGCGGTAGAAAAAGACATTTTTACATTTCTGTCTTTGCACGTGCTCCAATTCCTCCATGTTTTGACAGAAGGAAACATGGCATAAGGGGATGGCTACAGGGAATGCCAGTGCTGGCAATACAGAGGTTTGGCAGAAGATCTCCCAACAAGGAGAAGCCAACAGGACTTACTGTAGAGGCCACAGACTTTCCTTCTTCATACTTACTAACTTCTCAGAGAGGTCCTGCTATTTCTGATGCCATAGGTTAGGGGACTTTGGGTTTCATTTATTTACAGTGATACCATTTTTCATGTGCAGGAACAGGATAGCTGGTGAGGCTGTTTGGATTCTGACAGAGGATGTGTTGACGGAATGAAGACACACGCCCCAGGCTGTGCCTCTGAATCCTCTCCTTTGGTACTTCCCATTGCCTTCAGCTCTACCAGAAGGCTGTAGGATGCTCCTGTGGTAAATCTAGTAATCTCCTGGACAAAGCACCAGGCACCTGAGAATACCGTCTATGGCTTGTTGACAGCCAACCTAATTATCCCTGTAGTGATTGCCAAGGACAGACACACACTTTGGGATCCTGATAGAAAAACAATGTTTAAAAAGATGAGGTACTTCCATTTCCATGAGACAGGGTACTTTTCACTGCTGAGCAGCTACCCACAGCTCCTGCAGAGCATGGGCAGTGTCCATAAATCCACGTACTAGCTTCTCCTAATACCCTGCTCGAGTAACCCAGCCTGAGTCTATTCCTTTCAGCTGTGCATCCAGCTCCAGTAATAAGTGTTTAATCCTAGTGAAGCCCAACTGCTGCAGGTCTTGCTTCTGAGGGACCCCACCACAAACTCTGGATGTTTCAATGGGTATCAGCCCCAGTGAATGGGAGCCTCTGACACTGTGATGCTGCAGCATGCATTTCTAGATAAAACTCACCTTGGGACATGTTTACATTGCTGAGCAAATTAAATCCAAGTTCTACAAATGCCACATCTTATCAGGGCCATTTTCTTTATTAGTTTTATTGCAAATTGGCTTGAGTCTATTGACTCCTAGAGCATGAAACCACATCCAGCTAAGTCTTAGAAGAAAGGAGATGGCAGCTCTGGAGCATTTCTCTCTGGAGCATTAATGAGGTAATAATAGTAACAATAAGGGGAAGGAAAATAAAGCAGTTTCATTGTGATATTTTTTAGAAAGTAAGGATTCCATTGAATATGAAATGATCACTGATTTTTAGGCACTTTGATGGACTAATGTTTGGTTTTAATGGAGTCAGTTTCTGAGAAGAGCAGAAAAAGCTGTATCAAGAGGGAACAACCCTCACTTTGTATAGAGAGGTGCTGCTGAGTAGAAGTGCTCGAGTCCTCTATTTAAATAGGAATAATTATATTGCGCAGGAAACTTGGATTTGAAAGCAGTTCCTCTGATACATGCCTCTTCAGGAGTAATTTTCTGCTGCATTCACCAAAGCCCAACGGTTGATCCCATGTTGCATTGGATCATCTGCATTATGGCTAAAATTAAAACAAAGGGAGAGGAAACAAATAAGAAAGGATGTAAAACTCCCAAATGCCAGATCTAAAAGGAAGTCCTTCCCACCAAGATGGAAGGTGGAATGCCTTTTAGAGTGAACATCTGATGTAGATGGAGGTGAAACACAAATAAGAGAATAATTATGCTGCACTTGGCTTCCACCAGCTGGCTTCTCACCACATGATGTTCCCTCACTGCTTTGCACCTTCTGCTTTCCACAGGGTTTCCATCATACCCAAGGAACTCTCATCAAAACCTTTCCTGTGGACAGCATTCACTGGGAAAGACTGGAAGACTTCTCTGGCTAAATAATAGTTTAGCAGAGAGTTGCTTCTGCTGCTGAGGTGGAGACTCGTTTGCAGTCAGCCTGCTTCATTTGTCTTCTTACTGACCATAAAATGTTGGACAGAGCAGATGAGACATTGCCTTCATGGAAGTCAGATCCTCTCTAGGAAGGCTTACACCACTTTACCTTCCATGCAAAACAAATTCGTAATTAAACGATGCTTTAAATGCTCAGACTGTTGTGGTTTCCTTCTTTACTTATGAAAATGAAGTTCATTTGGTCAATTCCATGGGAACTGACTCACAAAGGCTTCCATAATGTTGCAAGGAACTTCTCTGTGTGGTCAAAAACAGCATGGCCCTTAATTTGGATCCATGGATTTCCTAAGGAAGGCCAGCAGAATCAAGTGGGTGAAGATAAAAGCCTCTGTGCACTAATTAAGACAGGATTGGCTAATGCTCCTCCTTAAGTAGCAAAAGGACTATTATTTTCCCCCCCTGAAGTTTCTCTAAACAGTAAAGAATTCACGTTAATGTGCATGTGTAGTGGTGGGGAAAGGTGTTTGATTACTATAAACCAGATCACTTAAATCATCTCCTCATCTTTCAGGCAGTGTGCTCAATCTGTGGGGGCAAGATAAATCAGTTCATTGCACCCACTACAGTCCTGCAGTGGTGCAAGGACCACAGTGTGCTCCCCAACCACACAATGCTGTAAAAGCCTACACCATCTCTAGAGTCAAAGGAAGAAAAGGGGAACAAGATGGTTTGGAAAAACAGCCACCCTCAGACAAAAATAAAGGCACAGAAGCCAGCAGGTGGCATGGGGTTCCCGTGGTGCATATATGCTTAGAACACAAGATCGGGTGAAAGCCAGAGCAAGAAGGAGCTGGAGGCAGGATTGGGAATGCACAGCATCCTGTTGATGGAGGAGGGGCCACACTAGGCACCTCTGTAGGCAACAGGGCTGGAAAGGCTTCAGTAGAAGCAATTCTGCTTAGAAGTTCAATGTTACCCTCTGGCAAAGCCTCAGTCACTCTCCATTTGCTTATACAAGAAGCCTGGGGCTGAATGCAAAATGCCTGAATTTTGTGGGTAAAAGCATGTTTCTGTTCTACCTGCACACAGAAAAGGATGCTCAGGAAGAAACTATTGCCACTGTTCAGGCAATCCATACTGTGCTTCATCTGGCAAATAGAGTGGCTGCAAGTAAGAAAATGCTGAGCTGGCTGACAATTGGATTTAATTTGGTTTCATTTGCTTTATTGGCTCTCTGTATAGAGTCATAGAATGGTTTGGGCTGGGAGGGACCTTTCAATGTTGTCTAGTCCAACCCCCTACATGGGCAGCTTTTTATCAACTCAGCCAGGTTGCTCAGAGTGCCGTCCAACCTTGAATGTTTTCAGGGATAAGGCGTCCACAACTTCTCTGGGCAACCGTTTCGAGTTTTTCATCACCCTCATTGTAAAAAACAGAATTCTGTCTTATATCTAACCTAAATCTACCCTTTTTTGGTTTAAAACCATGATCCCTTGTCCTATCACAACAGGCCCTACTAAAAAGTCTGTCCCCATCTTTCTTATGGGCCTCCCTTAGGTACTGGAAGGTGCTCTAAGGTCTCCCTGGAACCTTCTCCTCTCCAATTAATCACCCCAACTCTTTCAGCCTCCACTAAGCACCCCAGGCTCTTTTACAGGAGAGGAGCCCCAGCTCTCTGATCATCTTCGTGGCCCTCCCCTGGACTCCAACAGGCCCACATCCTTCTTATGTTGGGGACCCCAGAGCAATCAGTCTAACAAATAAGTTGGTGAGAAAAACACCAAACAAAAGTTCCTGTACATACCTGCAACTTCAGATAAAACTGGACTTAAAGAAGTCCAGCCTCTCCCATGATCTAATTAAAAGGAAAAAAAAAAAAGATGAGTCTCTTGTCACAGCAGGAGTTGCCAGCATGCTTCTATTACTGCCCAGAAGCACTTACCATGGATTCTGAGATAACAGCAGAGGAAGGGACAATACCATCAGCCCAGGGACTTCCTCCAGTGATTGCTCCTGCAAAGTTCACACTTGTGGAGAAGTACATTGATTTTCTATTAGAAGAGTTCAACCTCATTTATTTCCTCTGGAATGGGTATAAAGTAGCCACTTTTAAGGTCAATAGAAAACACTTTCTATCCCATTCTGTAGTTAGAAAGTCCACTAAAATCTGCTTAAGGCTGATCACTTTTTTCCATGTGAGTTCTCTTTCACTTGTACTTGCTTATATAGCTTTTGAGTCCATCTGGCTTGAGGAAGGACACAAAACAGGACTCCTGCCTTTCATCATTTATCTTAAACCTAGAAACGAATGTGTAGGCTCTACCAACGCCTGTCCAAGGACAGCTTGTTATCAAGACTTAGAGAAATTAAAGCAACATAACTAATTTGGATAGAGCAGGGTGCAGTCATTTCACACGTTAAACAGAACAATTTATTTGCATACAGGCACAGTACATCCCACTGCAACTGCAGTCAGCCTATGTTGTACTGATAACATCACACCTTCATTGGCATAATAATTGAATAAAGTCCATGTGGAAGTTAAGCCTGAAGAAATCATATCACATCCTAAAGGGTTACTGTATTTTGTCACTCCTCCCTACAACATGGTAAGACATAAGAACTGCTTGAATTCCTGTTGTCAATTTTCATGAGTTTCTCAAGAATTTTATGAATTGCTCTTTAGCTTTACATCTGTGAGTGCAGGAACATTTTAGGTGACATAAAAAAATTTCTAGATAACATAGTAGGAGAGAAAAAACTTAAATATACAAGCTGAGCATCCTCCAAATACCTACCGAGATTTATCTCCAGACCGACAGAGGATTTTTAACTAACAGACAATTTCAGTCAATCTCATGATTTTGTGACTTCTTACACATGATGGGTGTTTTAAAGCCATCAAAACCATTGTCCTTTGTGAAAACAGGAGGGATTCATTGACTAAACTCATCTAAGGTGTTGTAGAGTATCTGAGACACCTGCATGGGGCTGACAGACTTAAGTTAACATACTCACCCAGACGTGTGCTCTTCCATAGCAGCAGCTTTAGGCCAGGTGGATACTCTGCAGTGTCTCATTTGAGGCTCCTCAGCTACAGAGAGAAACCTGGATTCCACTCTAGCAGTTTTCCAAGTGTGAAAAACTTGCCCACTCCCAGTCCTGAGCAGTGCTGTAAGCTACCAATTTTAGAATCTCTGGATGTGCTCCACTGGCATTCAGTGCAGTGGATACAACCATAAACCAAGGAAGTAAAAGCACTTCATCCTTCTAGCCCTGCATGAAAAGGAGAGGCAGTCATGGCAAATGCAAACACAGCTCAGGTTTAGCATAGGCAGCACCTGCATGACCATCCTGGGGGGCTGTTCCTACAAGGTGAACCTCACACCACTGTGGTCACCCTCGCCACCTCCACATCCTGGCATCTCTTTGGTCTGGAGGAACCACACAGGCCACACCTTGACTGTTTTGTGACAATTAAGGCTAAGGAAGACAGTCACCAGAATTTGTTTTCCTTAAAACTAGTATCCAAATCCAGCCCTTTGAAGATGAGAGGAGCAGGGCGTCTTTCCTGTAGTGATTTTCCTAAACCATAAAGCCAAGTGTCTTCCTCACATTGCAAGAAGCCTTGATGGAAATAATGCAACTGCAACCCAGCACTGAATAAGCAGCTCACACCAATACCTTCCTTAGCAGCTCACACCCATACCTTAGTACTGCATTTTTTTCCCCTGTTACAGCAGAAGGTATTTTCATGTAATCAAACATGTCATTTATTTTCTACAATTTCTATGTTTTCTGTAATTACAGAATTATAAGAATAACACTTCAGAATGCATTTCCATAATTTATCCATTCATAGATAATCAAACTATCTATTCCATACCTTTATCCTCGAATACATTACATACCAGCAATGATGAAACAGCTGAGGTGATTTTGCTCTCACACACACCCACTCCAATAAACATAATCTCGAGCCATGTAAAAAAACCCTCCAGAACTGCCAATTATAAGACATTAAAAAGGCAGGCTACTGGACAAAAGGCTTGGCTAGAGAACTGACTGCAGGCATAAAGAGCATGGTATGCTCAGATGACCGTACAATCAGATGCCAAGGAAGGTCTTTAGCAATTCCAGGCGAGGTATTTTTTTTGGTCCCATGAATTCATGCAATAAATGTCAGTAAACAGGAGATTCAATGCCTGCACTGTTGAGCAGTCTTGCTCACAAGTCCTTTTATCTATTGTCACCCACAGTACAGAAATGTTGGGTTGTTCTTGGGCTCTCTTCTGGAGTGAAATAACTCTTTCAGAAAGAAAACCCAGTTCTGTTTTAGTAACTTGCTCAAGAGTCACTCCCAAAGTGCAGCATGAACAAGGTTCAACCAGTTTTGGCTTCCTTTGCTGTATACAAACATGCAAAACTATCCCAGCAGTCTCTGATCCCTCAAATGTCACATCCCCTTTTGTTTCATGCTTTTAATTCCAGTGGACTGCGAAAACACCCCAGTGCTCAGATTACTTCAGACTTTTGAACTGACAACCAAGCAAAACATAGAGAATAAGTCTTATGGCCATGGCTACCCCACGTGGGGCCAGGGGAGGTGCGTGTGCACTGGGCAGTCTGCTGATGGCTGATGTTGGGCACCAGCACACTGCTGCAGCCCTTGGGCTGACACAAGGGCCACAGCAATGGCCACAGAGTGTCCACAAGGCTGTGCATGGCAGGGGGGAAAACCAAAGGTTTCTAAAGGCTCTTCTCTAGAAGTAACTTGCTCCATTTTGGAAACTCTGATGTTATCTGAAGGGGGGACACTCTGCATGTGGACACGTACAGACACTGTGGGTTTGCTGTGGCCCCTGAAAGCTCACGGCTTCCATGAGCACTTCTCCAATGCCAAGAAAGTGTCAAAGTTGACAAGAAACAAAGCAGCTTTTAGACAAGAAAAGTGACATGTCCTGACCCTTCTTGGCAGTTGACAACTGTCCAGGGTGGGCTTTAACATAAGAAAGTGTCAACAGACAGGCTTCCCACTCCTGAGTCATTAGGAGTTTAATTTTAATCATTTACTGCTTCTGCTCTACAATGCCCTTGCAGCCCTCAAATGCTCCAGTCCTTCCCTGTTCCTGCAAGTCATCCTATTTCTCCTCTCCATCCCACATACTCATTCTCAGCAGGCTTCTGGCTCAGTATGTCCGTGATACATCCAAATAGACTGGTTGAGCTGGTGGTTTTCCACATCACTTGTGACTTTGGGCTCCTTTCAAACCAGCCCTGTGCTGATGAAGCGTAGACAACTTTATGACACAAACTCTTCTAAATTCTGCAGGAATCGTATTTCCTTTCTTTAAAAGCATTTTAAAAAATAAATAAGAGAAGGCAGTATGAAGTAACCACAGAACTGCCAGCCAGAGTGTTTAATTTAATCCCTCCTCTGTCACTAGCTTGCCATGCAATCTCTGCCCGTGGGCACACACCTCCTCTGTGATACTGCTCTCTCCAGAGGAACTAGCAGATAACAGGGATTATTTGTTGGTGTAACACTCTTCAAGACGTAGGAAAGGAAAGAAGATGCAAAGGATGTGCCACCAAAAATTCCAACAATGGTCAGGCAATGGTGAGCCACACACCTGGGATAACCAGTGCCTGCCTGCACCCTGGCATGCGCGGGTGGGCGGGAAGGGCTTGGGATGGCTGTTGGAGGCTGAAGCCATCTGCTGTGGCATCCTCGGCAGGAGAATGGCATGGGCTTCCTCACACAGCATCTGCACCTGGGGATCGCACTTAAGGATTTGTTACGTGAACAAGCAATTAAGGAAAAAATAAATTAAAAAAAAATACATACCTTTGAAAGATTCCTCCACTTACTTTAGGCTATTTTTTGTTACCCCAGGCCCGTCTTCCCAGAGCGCGCCACAAGAAAGGATCGCCTCGACTCCGCTCTCATTTTAAAATGCTTCTTTTTATTTCAGTGGTTGTACATTGGGTGAATGAATTTAACGTCACAACAGAAATAGAATGGCTATTTAACAGACCACTAGTAATCATATATGCTGGAAAAGAGTGAATGGAGGGGTTTCTTTTAACTGTTACTGAAATATTCATTGTACGTGTCGTCAATTATGCTGGATGAGAGAGGCAAACAAAAAGGTATTTTGGTGAGGTGCTGTATCCTTTGAAGAAAATAAGCACTGAGACATCTCAAGTCGCTTGAAACCATGTCCCAGCTACAGTATTCACTGTCTCCGTGTTGGCCCATCTCATGGTTCTTTTAGGGGGTTATATTTCTTGTTGTATTTTTTTAATTAAACAAAGCATTTAAAATTTAATCATTTTCATTAGACTTTTTTCTTAAAATATAAACAAAGTTTTGGCAAATAATATTTATACAGAAAAATAGTTTTAGATCTTCCCAAATTTTGAAATAGTCTATAAAATTACTTTATAAATAAATAAAATGCAGAATCTGTTGTACACGTATTTGCACATCTCTGTAATTGCCTCCTTACTGTTAGCATAGGTTTGTACTTGTACAGTTTTCATGAATATTACAAAGTCATAAAGTCGGAAAGTGGATCTCTTATTAAAAATACATTTTCTCTTTTTGTCTGTCAGTTTATCTGGATGAAAGACCTGATGTATCTGAAGCTTCGTCATCCATGGGCAAAAAATAGTAATATTGGATTAATTGTAAAAAACATAGAATAACAGTAATTTTGAAACATAAAAAGTTCACACAAAACGATGTCTTGAAGAGTTATCTACATAAAATATTTAAACATGGATAATTTACCATTTAGTATTATACAATAAGCTACCCAAATGCCTAAATTAACTATTATAAAAAAATAAAAACAACTTTGACAGATATAGGCAAGTTGCAGTGTCAACTACCTAGTTATAATGACTGAGAAAGTCTACAAATATTAGTGTTTTAATAGTATATAATGTTGATACCTTAACTGCTAAAGTAACAAGTTAAGATACGTTATTTTTCCACAAATTAAACTAACGCAACGTTACAAGCACTATGTTAATTTTACAACCAAATTGTGATTATTTTTTTCTTTCGGATGATCAAATTTCCAGCTTTATATATAAATAGATAGTAATTAGACGTCGGACAAACAAGATTTAGCCTGGAAAATAATTTCCTAGACAAATAATAATACGGTTAGTGCCTTCAGTCGTTCAGAACAGGCAGTGCTGCCAAAGTTTAAAATAGTTTACAATCAATCTGAAGAGGTTAAGTTAAAATACTGCAATCACTAGTAATGTCCACATAGAAAACTTATGCTGCAAACAATTATACATAATATCCACTTATAACAGCTGTCTTGTTTTTTCAAACAATAATTTAAAAACTATGTCATTTATGTGATACATGTGCAACATATAAAATGTGAAATATGAAATATTTGGTACAATAGTGCTTGAAACAAATCTCAAATCAAACAAATGAAATTTTAATTATACATATATAATTACCTTGTAAATCAACAAAGTATTTAAAAAAGTAAACAACATTAAAATCTGCTTCATCCATATATATGTATGTATGTATATATAACATGTATATAATTGTATTAAAGATATCTTCATACTTTTGTGACATAAAATATGTTTTTAAAGGAAAACAATTAAAAGAACTATTTCTCCACTCTAATCTGGTTACAATCTTATAATCCAATTTAAAAAATGCAAATACAGTAATGAGTTATTAAACTGAATCTCATTCTACATTCTTAGTGTTCAGTTAATAGCCTAGATTAAAGTCACCTATGAAGTTTCAGTGACTCAACTGAATTTTAATTAAATTAGAGTATCATACAATCTCTTCATCTACAGCCTTCTTTTTTGCCTTTTCTTTTGTTAGTTTGGTCTTTTTTTTTGTTTTGTTTTGTTTTGTTTGATAATACACTTCTAGAAATTACTTCTTAACAGCTTGGATCATTTTGGTAACCTGACTATGAGTTTCAAAGATTATTCACGTCCGGTGAGATTTGACTGTTGGCATCAGGCTTCCTTTCATCAAGTCTGATGTGACAAAATTTAGGCACTTCTGCAAAGTCTATTTTAAAAACATTATAAATATACTCGTAAAATAATATTCTCAAGACTTTGTTCTTTTGGGGATTGAAAGGGGTATGAAGTTCATACTGTGCAAAATTTTTAAAATTTTCTTCTGCTATTCTGCTATGATTCAAATGCAACTTCTCCATACAAGTCAAACACCAACCATGTACATCTAAAGACTTTGTGCTTTACTTTGGACTTCTGGCTAAAAATATCAGATTGGCAGGATGATGTGCAGGACACCGGGCTGCGTTTCACTTCCTCTGTCTTGGAATCAACTCACCAAGTGAGCAAAACCAAGATTTTTAGATTTTTTTTTTTTTAACTGAGAAGAAAACCCCGAATCATAGTTTGAGTGAAAATTAAACCTGCAACTGGGGAAAGTTTTTAGCCAATGCAACTCAATTATTGCTGAGCTCGAAAGATTCATAAACATGGAATCTCACGAGACTATCTGATCTGGACCATTTTCGTTAGGTGTAGTTATGGAGAAAGGACAATATTTGCAATAATTAAACTATGCTTAGAAAATCTTTAAAACTAAATGTTATCCTTTATGTCTTGAAACATCACAGCTGGTATCAGGTAGTTAACTATTTTAGGTTGGAGTATAGTAAGCATACCATATTTAATATTCATATATGACATAGCAGCACTAGCTTTTTTGAGTTTTTGATTTGTCCATAAGAACAAATTCTTGACTTAGCATGCAGTTTGTGGCAACTCTAGAGAGGAGGAGACGGGGTAGTATGTACAGTAGCCGTGCTTGGCCGTCCGCAGGGAGGCTTCGTGACACTCCGTTCCGCTCCTGCCGGCTATTTCAGGATTATCTGTGGAGAGAAAGGGAAAGCGTGACCGCGCTTTAGGTGACGCGGGGAGAGCGGTGCGCCCAGATGGCCGGCACTGGCCTAACTGAGCTCAGGCACAGCTCACACAGGACAGCGTCCCGTGTGGGACAGCATCCTGTGTGGGACAGTGCCCCATGTGGGACAGCATCCCCTGTCCTCAGGCTGCCTGGGAGGTGTTTGTGTCTCACACACCTGGTTGTCTTCCCCTGCAGTCCCCATGTGCATGAGAACATGCAGAAGGGACACTTTATGTGTCCAAATACTGAAGGGCAGTGCTGAATCCAGGGCTGCCCATAGGCGGGGTGTGCACCCTCAGTGCCCTGCCTATCAGAGGAGGTGGAAGCCCTGCATCTCCCGGAGGAGCTCAAAGTGCATCCGTGCCTGGGGCGATTCTCCAGCTCCCACTGTGTTCCCAGAAAGTCAGAAACAACCAGGGGAAACAGTGGAGGCAGGGCTCCTTGCCACTAATAAGCAAAAAGATGTACTGGGCTGGGTGTTTTCATGAAGCAAACGTGTCTTTTCAATGCACTTTTAGCAGCTGCTTATTCCCTAAAAAAATTAACTGCAGATCAGTGAACTTGAGAGGTTTTCTCACTCTTCCTTACAGCAAGGATTCTAGGGGGATTACCACAGTGGTACCTCTGTGCACCTAACTAGTCACTAACCCTGCTGCTTTACCTTCATGGTGTCTCAAATGGAGGGTGAAGCAATCATTTTACAGGTGCATTTTACTTGTGCTTCCAATATTGCAAAGGTTAAGTGCACAATGTGCTCAGCAGCCAACTCTACCTGCTCACGGTATTGGAAAATGGTTCAGATTTCCATCACCTGCCTGAAATGGCTGTCAGTAAAAGTGGTATCAAAAGGGAGGGGTGTGATATTTTATCACACCATTGCTATCCTGTGCTCCAGACTTAAGCATGAGTCAAGGAATTAAGAGTGTATTGCCTGCTCTTCCTGTTTCATTTGGCACTTGGCATATTTTTAAGCTGTATTTGCAGGTGGTATGCAAGGCAGTCATGACAGCACTTGGACCTACTTGTGTATTATGAAGCTAGACTGCTGCTTAATGCAATATTTATATTAAAAGGGGGGAAAAAAAGATGTTTGTAAAGTAACTTCAGCAACATACTACCTCTGACATACACACCACCAAAAAGAAACACGCTTGGCTCTGCATGGCAGGCGCTCGTCCCAGTCCCCTGCCCATCATCCCCACTGCTCCTCACAGCTGCACTGCCTCGCTCTCTGTATACAAACACCATCTCCCTGACCCCAGCGACCTTGCCAGCAAGCCAAAAAGCCATCTTTGCTTGCCATCAGCTCTGGAAATCTGATGCCATGTGAGGCGCCATTGTAATGACACTGTACAAACACCTGCTGCTGCAAAGGACTTAACATCTAAATACATCATGCACACAACAAGGACATATATTTTTAATGAACTTCCACCCATTGTGAGTTTGTTAGCTTATCGCCTATCTTCTGTTTCCTTTTTAAATAACAAAGAAATACCTTTGCTCAAATAATAAAGCCCCATCTGTGATAACCCTGGTCCAGCTCCAGCACAGTGATTTGACAATACGTATAAAGAACACAGCCGTGCTGAAAATAAGAAATGACCAAGATTTTCAGCACTGGTATTTTTAGCATGTTAAAACCCAACATGTCAATGTAATTAATAAAGCAGCTTTAGCTATACTGGGTTAGCCATAATCACACAAGTGTATTTAAAGGATCCTAAGGTCTCACTTAATGGGACATAACCTGAACCTTACTCATTAAGTTTTTTACTCAGTAAAATCCCAGAATTTCAGACACTGCAGCTGACTATATTGTCTGCCAACTTTTAAGGGGACAAACTTGTGTTTTCCTATAGCTTTTTTCCCTCACAGTACAGGGAGACAGGTAACTGCCCCTTGTGCCAAGATTACTTTGGTCAAACAGTCCCACAAGACTGGTCTTCACAATTCCCCCAAAATGTGTGACAGAGATGGCAAAGGGCCTAATCTCAGGCTGTTTCTCAGGAAAATGGTACGACTATTCCTGGCATTGTGATTAACCCAAGTGCCACTTATCCTGCTGTGTGCCAGGCAGGACAGAGGGGTCCTGGGCAATGTGAAAGAGCAGGGACCCCTTCTCTTCCCTGCCCTGGTGAGTGGCAAAGCCCAAGGTTAGGACTTCACTGCCATGTCCCTACTCCCACCTTTTCTCTCCTCCTGTCAAAACTCGGGAAAAGAGCGAAGACAATGTAAACACTTTCCTTTTCTGTGCAAGCATCTCCTGTTTATGGGTTGCAGGTGCCAGAGGAGCAGCTGGAGCTCTTGCTGCCATGCCTCTCCTGCTGCCAGTGGCTGTGGAGCTGGCTTGCTCCCACCACATCGTCCTCGATGTGCCGCCCCTCGTACAAGGGCCCTAACTAGGGCATGTTGCACCCGGCTATTTCTAGTACACGTAGGAGTCCTCCTAGGAAAAAACCCTCAAGTCTCTCCTTCAGAACAAGCTTCTCCAGTGCAGAGTCACAGAACTGAGGAGCTACATTTCTTTTTTAACCTTAGCCACAAAGTGTAAAACGTCTCCTGTAGTCTTTAATTACATGTTCACACTCTATTTCTCAAAAGATATCACAACCCTGCCACAGCTACATACACAGGCATCAGCTTCTGCCACTGTTTTTTTTCACTGTGTCTGACAGAGAAACATAAAATGCTAAACTACTTTACATGGAAAACACACTGTGAACCTCTCCTGTTTAATCTGCAAATGAAGTAATAAACTGTGATGGAAGGCGGGGGTTATCTAAGTCTGCACTGCTGCTAATTGCTCCCTCACTTGCATGCTGAAAAAGGAGAAGCTGTACTGGAGAAGGAACATCCCTGCAAACACTTTCTACAGAGTCTGCACTCCCTCATTACTTGTAAATAGGTCCAGCCACCTTCATGTTCACTACTCTTTGAAGAATTACATCTCAAATGCACATATATATGACTTGTCATATTTGCTCTGATACTATTATAAAATTATACTTCACAGCAACAGGATGTAATGTCAAGACACTTTTACCATAGCATATATATAAGAAAAAACTCTGGAAAACAAGATTATACAAAGAGTGTGCATTGTCCCATATAAAAAGGTCTGCAGGTCACGCATGGGAAAGCATTTTCTCATGCTCTGAATGGATAAGATTCACAGGTGTGGATACAGACATGCCAGAAAACACATCTGCTGCTGCTGCAGTAAAAGATCTAATAAGAAGACTATTTCCAGCATAAGCAGAGTGGCCTGGCACTTAGAGTCTTGAGTAGTACCTTACAGAAGATTTAATAACAGAAAAGGGCATTTTTTTGGAGGTAATCACAGATAAAGGTACCATCTCCATCATCTTCTTGCTTGGTACCTGTTTACAGTGGCAGAAAGCTGTCTGCCCTTTAGATTAAAATCATTCACACTGTGCCAATGATAGTGAACAGACTTCACTGAAACTAGTAACACAATGAGTGAACCTAAATTTCTGCAAACAGCTTTCTAAATTAGCTCCTCAAATTTTTCCAGCTTTTTTTAGGTAGACTTTCCTACCACAGCATGCCTCTTTTAGACCTTTACCTTCAGGACTTCTGAGTGATGACAGTGGTCATTAAGCCCCTTGTGCAACACACAACATCCTGAAATTCAGGGTTGCTCATAAGAGTGATACAGTTCTGCAGTGTCATTCAGGGGAATGACAACCAAGAGAGATGTTACTGCCAATGGTTTCAGCTTCTCACCAACTACCAGTGCAGATAAATCGATTTGGGAGTTCCTCAGACCTGGCAAAGGTGACTGTGATCAGTCATTGTCTCAAGATTTAAAAAGTAAAATTGGAAGTCTTTAAATTAAAGTAGAAATTCCATTTTTGTGAAGTCTTTTCTGACACCCAGGTTACTGCTTTACTTCATACAGTTCATGGAATTGACCAAATTACAGAGAATCATCACTAGGTTTTAGGACTTACAAGAACAGTGTTTGGCTTGAGATTTTATGTTTTGAAGCTACAATTCACAAAGCTTCTTTATAGTCTCTGACTTTAATTCATTTTCCAGTTCCAGATTTATTATACAATGATGAATACATAAAATTTACCATTCTGCATGAATTCAGTGTACATGAACTCTTGTTCAACTAAAGACCTGTCACAGTGGATCAGCTGGAAAACATGGCTTTGCATCTACCACTGACATGTTTCTTCTTCAGAAGTTTTTAAATTATTACTCCAAAATACAGTGTGCTTTATAAGCCCTAATATATTTTAAGAAGATATTAAGATTGTATTTGATGTCTACATTACAAAGCACTTACCCCTCCAAAAATTAACTCAGACATAGCAAACATTCTGGTCTGCTCAGCCTTCCATTTTGAAAGCAATGTAGTAATAGGAGTTTCTTGTAAACAAGATTTATCTCAGAGAATTTCAGACACAAATGCCTCAGCCAGTCACCCATTTTACATCTTCCTAGGCTACCTCAGGCAACTTATTTTAGCATGAGACAGATTATCAACTCAACTGATGCTTTTTTGCCGTCCACCAAATGAAAGAGTCTGTGGTGAACAGTTTGCACCAAGGTATTTAACTTTTGAACACCTGCATCAGGATAGATGGACCCTTCCACAGTGACATTTTCTGTTTGCATGTTTTTCACACGAGTAGCAGACTGGTCAGATACATCTGGGGTATACATTAAAAATGACAGATATTTTCAGACAGCCGGCTCATATCAGGCTGTCTCATAACTTCTCCCTCTTTCTAAAAATAAAAGTAACACCAAGTATTTCTTCCTTATGACAAGGAACCCAAGACTATTTATATTTCCCCATGCCTTTGGGAAATGCGTCCATGTCTTTACTTTTCATTTTCTCTTAGAATATTCTCTTGTGGTATGGACCTTGTTCCTTTTTTTCAAAATAAACAAATTTTTTTTTTTTTTAATTAGTAGTGGAAAAAGATGAGAAAATGTTCAGACACTTACTGAAAATAATCTCTATTGTATCAGTTATGCCTGGTCTTATTTAATTTTTACATAGCCTTACAGATGGACTTTTTCACCTCCTTTTCCCCACAAATTCTGCAGCAGCACCTCCATGGATCACCATCCCAAACATTCTACTTGCCCACACCAGAGCTCCCACCAACACTGCCCCACAGGATAGGTTTTGCCCCTGTCTCGACCACTGACAGCTGAGTCAGACCAGCTCCAACTCCTGCTTGCATTAAATGCAGCCTGGACTTTCTCCTTTGCTACTCCTTCTCCCCTGAAATTTTGTTCTCATTTCCAGCATATTATCATCTAATGGATATGTGCTTTGTTTTATTCACTAACCATGGTTCTCTCCTCAGTTCAGGGTTGAAGGAGGATTTTATCTTACTGCTTTTCCATTAATCCTTAAGTAATTGCAACCCCAATATATTTGTCTGCTTTGCTCATCAATAAGGTGACCTCTGATGTGAACACAGCGAGTGAGATGTCTGGGCCACAGATGGCTGCCTGCCCATACAGGGTCTAATATGGGGGCATCAGGTGTTTCCTGAGGGCTGGAGGTCCTATTTCCTTGGCTTTTTCATAGCCCATTCCCTCACATGGTAATTTTGGTGCCCTGTGCCATCCTCTCTTTTCTTCCCCAAATCTGAGTGTGCCCAGTTTTGCCTGCCCCATATGTTGACAGTATGCCTCTGGAAATGGCTGAAGGGTCAGATGTCCACGCTGAAGTGGACACATCGGCTCACACATTCATTCAGGCACAAGCTGTTGGCCATCAGAGTGTCATAAAGCTGACACAGACCTTGTCTGAATCCAGCTCTTCATGATGATCTAAAAAAAAAGTTCAAGGCAATTATGGGATCCCAAAGGGTTCAGGGGTTCAGCAGCATCATTTTTCTCATTTAATTGTCACAAGGTCCTGAAAGAAGAGACCAAAGCCACTTGTGCTGCCAACTCCCTAGCTTGCTTATGAGCTTCAACAGGTATTTACTCAAGTAATAATGTACAATATTTAAGTTCAACTTAATAAGTATTTACTCACTCTGGAGAAACAGAGGATTAGTTGGTTTAGAAATGAAAGCAATCTGGCTTTATTTATTCTTCTTTAAAGTAATAAATAATGCAGTGCTAAAAATTGATCATAACATACTCTAATATATTCTACCAAAATCTATTTTTAACTCATTGCAGAGGCAGCAGACAGACTATATAGAACTGAGAAAACCACTGCTATAGTATTTTAGGAGCACCCATACAGTGACTGTTTTGGATAGCCACTCAATTTTACCTCCCAGCAGGTTTGAGCTACTGCAATAATCTGCATTTTTCACTTCCTACTTCTAGGTTCTTTTCCTCCTCTTCTTGAATTTTAGAAACCACCAGAATAGGCTTGCACAGAGAAACTGAGAGCACAAATGAGTGAAAGCCAAGCACAAGTTGTGCATTATCCATGGAAGTGCCCATATTTCTCTTGCAGGGGTGTTACTTCTCCACCCCTGACATCCTCGCTTAGCCTTTTTTTTTTAACAAAATCTGCTTTGCATTTTCCTTTTAGACACCAAGCATGCCCACATCATGCAACATGAGGCTGCCACTACACATAGAGCATCCTTTTTAGGTGAAGGCACCACTGCACACAGAGCACAGCTGGCACTTCTGCAGGCTCCTCAGCACTTATCACCTCTCTGAAACCCCTCCTCTCCCAAAACCTGGCACTCCAGTTCAGACTACCTTCAAAGCAAGAGACAACACCCAGAACTAAACTCAAACACAGAAAAGTACCAAATTTATGTTCATCAAGGTTACTCATAAGACCTTGAGTCAGTTTTATAAAACTCACTATACTCATAATTTCTCTGAGGAAATCTTAACTTTCCTGACTTTTGACTACTTACCCCTTCCTTAATTTTCTTCTTATCTGATTACTCTCACATAAACAGACACACATACTAGTGTGTGCCATGGCAGGTAATATTGCACCAAAAATGAAGTCAGGCAAGTTAACAAATTTCTGCGTCCAGCTGAAAGTCAGAACAGATACAATCAACAAAAATAAATATATAGATGTTTCCAGTGCAGCCTCCTGCACACTCAAAGCCAAAGACTGGCATTTCTAGTAAGCAATAAATCATACACCAAGATAAAAATATGATCTTTGTTTAATTCAAGGGAAAGTACTTGGAGCACCTAGAGATGTCCAGATGCAGTTATTTTAAAAGACAGAATCTCAGACAAGTACATCTGGAGCTCCACACTGCTCTGTGTTGTTAAAATTTTATGATGGAAAAACCCAGACTCACATGGAGCCATGTGTATAAACCATGAAACAAACTCATTTTCCCCGAAATGCCTACAAAATTAGTGGACCTCAGAAATAATTTCCTATGTTTAAATAATAAACATATGCCCCAAAAGACTTTTACTCCACTTGTCAAAGTATCAGTTGTTGAATAATTGAAAGGAAGAACATAAAAAGAAGTTACCATATCAAACATTAACACTTTTTCTTTAAATTTCTATAACAGGGAAGGGAAATCCGTTTTGATTTTTGTTATATAAATGAAGCCTTTGCTTACTGCTGATGTTGTGTGACACTGCCATCTAGCAGGATACCAGAGGAAGTCATGTTTTAGTCCTATACAGGAGAGAGGGGTATGATGGGAGAATTTCTAAAAAAACCTCAAAACTGAAGAGAGATTTTTCCATTTCTTCCCCACCGGCTTCTTGTATATGAACAGGCAATTTAAAGTTCCATATACAAGCCTGCTGGAACTTTTGATCATCTACAAAGAAACAACATGCTATGTTAAGAGGCCAAAAAATATTAAAACAAAGACTTGGTTAAAGTTTGCATGAAACCAAAATAGAGTTCCATTATATTTTCTAGGGTAATCTTTTGGTTTTGCTTCCCTGGTGCCTTAGAAAATAGTGTTGCCACTTATTTTGTAATATCAGTTGTTTCAAGGCAATTCAAAGGATGTTTTCTTGACACCATTCAAGATTTGCTTGAATATTGGGCTTTAATATTCTGAAAACTCTCACTTCTTGAGTCTGCAAGTCCCAGCTACTTACCTGTAACTTGGTGTCAGACAAAATAACTTGAGTGAGATGAGGCTTGTGATTCTTGTGTGTCTAGCATGAAAGAAGCAGCAAGCTGTTTAAGTTTGCCTTTCCTACTGTGACAAGCTATTGCTATTTAAATACCTTCTCTAGAGAAATGATTCTTCATGATCAAGGGTCACTTAGGCTGTTTTTTCCAGCCTGGTGTGGGTACAAAGCAAGATGGTCAGTCCTTACATGGGCTTCCTAGATGCCCAACACTGTTCTGCTCCGAGCTGGCTCCCTGAAAGTATTCCCTCTGATAATGTGTTTGAGGATAGAACTGTTCCTCTGTCTCCTTTTCTGGACTTTTCCAAGTCAGATTCAAATCACTCTTTCTGTTGTTGGAACAGAATTTTTTATAGGAGCGTTTAACTTGGAACTTAATGGAATTTTTAGACCAGAATTTTCAGTCAGAAAAAAAACCAAAACAAAACTAAAATTATTTAGATACTCATTATTCCCAGAAGAAGTGCTTTCCTACCTGTTCCCTCATTCCCTCAGAAACTGCAATTAAAGGTTTCCTATGAATTTTCATAGGCTCTTATTTGTAATGTTCTTGTATGCTGGCACTAAGGATGTAAATAACATTTGTTTCTACTTCCCACCTTCCTTCTCAAAAGCTTACTTTTAAACAACAAAAAAAGTCCATTTCCTACTATTTATCAGATTTTTCAATTCATTTTCTCAGCATATTGCTACTTTTCTCCCTGTTTCTAAGTACAGCAGGTTTCCATGAGGAAGAAAGGGAACGTGAGACAGTAAAAGCCTTGTCAGCAGCGCTATGGGCTCTCTGCTCTGCCAGACAGCCTCCTGGGGTTACAGAGGAATGGAGAGGAAGCCCTGCTGGGGGACACCAAGGAATATTTGCAAGAGGGAGCAACTGGCACATATGCTTTGTGCAGAAGGGGAGAGCACCTCGAGTCAGTGCCCCGTGACGTTCTGGTCTGAGAAGAATCTGCCTCCCTTGGGAGTGGTGCTGCCTTTGCAGGCACCTTGGCAAGGAGAGGTGCTCTGTTGCTGCACGTCCCAGCTCTGATCCCTCCTGACAAAGCCACCACACATGGTGTCCCAAATCCCAAAAGCCTAGCATGCTTGTTTTTCACACTATGTTAACTAGTTTCTGAATTCTGGGGCAAATATTTTAATTGTCCTTTTGTTTGTGACACTCAAACATAACTATTTTTATTTTTGCTTCATTGTATTCCAACAGATTTTGACAGAACTGAAGGCTACTGAATGATTTCATAATTAATATCTGCATAATTGCCACCTAATTCAGTGCAAATGCTGATGCATAATTTAAAGCAGCTGTGCCAGATAATAACAAGCCTTAGCATGAGACAGCCTGTTGATCTCATATTTCTTTTTAGACACAGGCTCTAAGTATTTCATTTTTCTTTTGGATATGTTCTTTACTATTTCCTTCTTGATAAAAGGTCATATAACCAGCAGAAAAATGTCACTAAATAACATCTTTAGCCAGTATTCTCTATTATGCTATTTTAATACCATCAATCTCTGCCCATTTTCATTGGTACAAAAAATAAAGCCATGTACTGTTCTGAAAACTGATGTGATGTGAGCAAGACTCGCATCAAAGCAAGACTTGCTTGGAATTGTTTGGAATTTGGTATATGTCCTCTAATATGTCCTCTAATATATGTTGTCTGTGGAAACACCCACTGAACCTGAAAACACAGATTAGGACACAGAAATGCTGTTGTCTTAACCCCTCACCACACTCCCTGAGGTGACATAACCGAGTCAGTAAGCCAACAAAGCCTGGAGATCCCTGCATGTGATCACCAGCTGCAGGCTTGGATCATGTGCTCACCAGGGTTTTAGTGCCACTTGGGCTAAGGGCTAATGTCTCTTGCCTGTCATCCAGCTGCCAGTTCAGAAGTAGGTGTGCAAATTTGTCTGTAGGTCCTGTATTGCATCTGCCAAGCTTGTGAATATGTCTTGGGTAACGCAGACACCCAAGGTTATCTTAGGACAATCTCAAATGTCACCAGACACAGGTTTAGGCAGCCAAGCCCTGTGAGACTTTTGAAGGACAAGCCTACTCTCCAGACTTCATCTGACTGGGCTGATAAACTTCACAGTCTACAATGGGTACTTAAACTTGTATCTTGCATGTAGACACCCATACTTAGACATCAACACTTAAGTGTCCTAATTTTGGGCTGAGTTCTAACCTAATCCTTGTAGGACTCACCTATATATATATATATATGGAACAGCAGGGAGGCTTTCTAATTTAGAAATTTAAAGCCCCCACAAGAAGGTGTTTGTCATTATTTAAAACTGAACTTCAGCCTCAAAAGTCAGAATAACATCTCTCTCAAATAATGTCAGGATAAACCATCCTCTGTTAAATTACCTTTGGTGTGCAGGGTGGAGGAAGTCACATTTTTCTGCATTTCCATTAACAGGAACATCCTTATCTCCAAGTAGGCTCTATCTAATCTTTTCCCAAGTTTCTAATCCTGTATTTTATCATAAAGCAAACAGCAAAACAAGAAGGGAAAAACCTTCCGAAATAATTTTCCTTAAGATCTATGACTTTTATATCATCCTGAAATTGCAGCACTGTACATTCTTAGCCTAAAAAAACCATCAGTAAATATTGCACTTTCCCTCTACAACGACCTGAAAGGAGGTGGTACCAAGGTGGGGATTGGTCTCTTCTCCCAAGTAACAAGTGATAGGATGAGAGAAAATCACCTCAAGTTGTACCAGGGGAGGTTTAGATCAGATATTAGGAAACATTTCTTCATGGACAGGGTTGTCAAGCACTGAAACAGTGCTCAAAGCAGTCACCATCCCTGGAGGTATTTAAAAGATGTCTAGCTGTTGCACTTAGGGGCATGGTTTAGTGGTGAACTTGGCAGTCCTCGGTTAACAGTTGGACTCGATGATCTTAGAGGTTTTTTCCAACCTAAATGATTCTGTGATTCTACCTGTGAGTGAAGCTCAGCAGGTAAGTTTCCTTGCTTGCTTGAGTATTGCTAGTTCACCAGCTGAAGGAGTAACAAAAGCTTTGTTAAAGATCTCTCAAGTATATATTTACACACAGAGACTGTATTAATATTTTAAGCAGGACATTTTAGGTACCTCTGCCCACATGCATGCACTAGAGGGAGCTAGGACCAAACCCTCTGCATTCATGTCCTAATGCTGCTTCTCACCATCATTTCACATGGTTTCAAACTTCTCTCCAAGAAAACACTGCCAGCACCTCCAAACAACTGAACTGAAAGTCCATCAAGCATCTGCTGCTGAAGTGGAGTTAAGCAGCTGAGGCTTCAAGCCCCATCTTGGCAGGAATGGCTGGAGCAATTGTGAAGGATGGAAGAAGGAAAAGGGGAAGGGCCTTTTACCTCTGACCACTCATGCTCATGGCCACGTACCTTTGCAGCTACCTTGCACTGGAAAGCTGAAGTCCCCTCCCCTCCATTCCCTCTCCCCACAGCCTGACAGCTACAGTAAGTGGGGCACTGCCTTGAGTGAACAGCAACACCAGCAGCTCTTGTATCATCAGAGTAAGTTTTTAATCAGTTTGTAAAACAGGGTTTGCTAAATCACTTTTGCTGCATCCTGTTTCTATTGCATTGCAGCAAAGCAATTCTCTTCCCCTCCGAAGTACACTGCAAGAAAATTATTTTTAAAACCTAACCTTTGTAAGTCATTAAAAGCAAGAGGTGCCAAATTTTCCATATATTCTTAACTGGTGTTACCCTGCACAGATGTACACAGTACAGCCTTTAAGACAATGTTCTCTACACAATCATCTCATGTGCCTCGTGCCATACATTGAACACACAATGCCCAGAGTTGCCGGCCTAGCATGACGGACAGTGTGTGCCAATTTTAAGCTCTTACTCATGTTATTTTCTGAAAGAAAGGATATACAGAAGATGTGAGATATAGTGACTTTTTTTTTTCAAAATACAAGCTGACAGCACATACTAAATAATTTACTGGACCCAACTGAGTTATTATGTTTTATTAGCCATCAGCTGAGACTCCGTAACTTTTGGGATGTTGACTTTTCCCTTCTACTTGTGCTACAAAGACACTGGGATCATCACACTAAAACCCCAGGAAGACCAGCAATCTTTCCCCAGGTCAGAATACTAAAGCAAATGATATTAAGATAAATTATTAATCCCTGCGAAAACTTTCTTTTCATGCCCGGAATTGTGAGGAGAAGCCATGGGAGCTGAAATGGGACAAGCTGAAGGCTGCAGGTTGTAAAAAAAAGTATGTCAGAGACACTGGAAAGAGGAAACTGTACCTCACAGATATGTAAAGCAGTGTGGCACAGACTAGAAAAGGAAATTTTATCTGGTTGGGAATAAAGAAGTCCTTTTCTGAAATACTCAGGAGAGTTTAAACCCATACAAGAGGACACAAAGAATGCTATGACCATGAACAAAGTCATGTTAATTACCAAGTTAATAACCTGCTCCTGCTATGTTTCTTGGGCTAAAGAAATTCTGAGAATTTGACCCACAGAGTTACGGTGGGGCTTTCCTAGCATTGTAGCTTTGTCTACAATCTTAGGATGTTGTAAATAAACAGAAAACTTAGAGTTTTGTCTCTTATAAAGAAGAATGAACTACTACTGCTTTTCCTATTTTGAAATACATTGTTTCTTTACAGTAGCTTTTAAAGACTTACAATGTCTAAAACAAAGACAGAAGTGAGAAAAAAGAAGACTGTGATGACACATGCTACAGAAGCTAACAAGCTCCTGAGGTGGGACTCATCTCCCCCACATGCAGTGGTGCAAAGCTTTGGTAACACACTTACACTTATTCCACAGGCAAAGGACAGAGGCAAGATCCTCCAAGGCAGTTTACCCAGCCCTAACATGGACTTACAGAAAAGCAGATGATTTAGATGCCAAACTTAAAAATAGCTGAAGTTAAACAAGTGAAAATCCATCCTCTTGTTAAATCATCCATTAATTCCAGCACGGAATTGTATGTTTACATACACACACACGCACAGATATATACAACTAGATAAAATACAGACACTTTCTACAACTCCTGTTAAATTTAAAATGGTATAATCCTCCAATGCAAACAAAATCTGCACTGGGAAAGAAGAGGCTCTGCTTGCCATCCTGATAGATGAGGAAGAGCATTAAGGCACACCTTTGTCTTCTCAGTGGCACTAGTTAATTGCATGAGAGTGTTCCCATTAACTTTAAAAAAAATACTGCTTATTGGTCCTTTTGTAGGCATCCATGTATTTATTCTACCTTCAGCCACAGTCAGCCCCTCTGGCACTCAGCAGGTAGTGGAGGTGGTGGAGCTGCCCCAGCTGCATTCCTGTGCTGGAGAGGGTCCTTGGCTGAACGTCTCCCCAAACCATCCCATTTTCTCTTAGTCCCTTAGCATCTTCGAGTCCCTCTATCACCACTCTGAGATCACAAAACTACACTGGATATCACCAAATAATGTTCTGTTCTAGACACTGTTCTGGGAAGGACTGTGTAATGCCTGCTGCAAATCCTTATCCCAAGCATTTTTTACAAGCTAGCTTTCAGAAAAGTAAGCACAAAACAACAACCCTCTTTTGATGAAAATGCTAGAAGAAAAAACATCACAATGTCTGCAAACAAAGCTTTAAAAAAACCAAACCAAAACAAAAAAAAAGACTGGTTTGTGTTTCTTTAAGAAAGTAGGATGTATTTCAGAGGTAGTATATTTCTCCTAAATTAGTAAAAATAAACTCTTGCAGCAACTTTGATTTTTCCACAGGATACCTCAATAGCTTTGGGAATGCCAGTAAAAAAAATAAACCTGTTAGTATAACATTATTAAGCAAAACATTTTCACTGATTTCTTTCTAAGTCCTTGGCAAGTGGAGGGGAAGGAACCAACAGGACAGCATTTCTACTGGGTCTGCAACAGCTTGTCAGTCTGTCCAGGAGCAACACAAGGAAAGATGATGGGGACATAGCCCTTTACTGCTTGTTTGCTTTTCCATCTGACCTCTCAGAACCTGAGGGGAACACATCTCAGGTGGAAGTGCCTGAGCATGGTCCCAGAGCAAGAGAAAAGACAGAGTGACCCAACTGCTGTGCAAACTCCTCTCTTGGCACATCAGGGTGGGAATCACCCCAACAGAGGAGTCAAAGCTGCACACCCTGGGCTGCAATAGATATGCCTGCCCTGGGAATTAGGTCCGACAGGAGGAGGGGAAACCCAACCAAAATGAAAACTGCCATTAACGTCAACTGCAGAAGAAGAGGAGAAAGTATCATCTTTCCCAGCCTGCCTCAGTCAGTAACCCTTGGGATTCTTTCTATCAACGTTCTTCCTTAGGGAAATATAATTTCCAGGTTAAAGATACACTTTCAAATATAAAGCAGGCATAGTCATAAATATCTTGACTGCTGTTTTGATCACTAGTATTTACAGAAAACATTAATTTTTTTTTTTTCTAGCTGCCTTGTCCTGCTTGTGATTTTTTGACAGCTTCCATGCTTACAAATTAGTCACTTCCACACCTCATGGAGAAGGCTACATTAACACACCTGAATGTTTGAAACCTGTGATGATCTTCCTTTTGAACTTAGGAGTTAATAACAGACTTTTGTAAGTAGTCCAGTACTACGGTGATTCTAACTCCAGCTGGGTTAATTACACAATAATTAGGTACAAACATTGCAACACAAAACACAGCTACATCATTATTTGCAACAAATGTTAACTCTAAATAAGTGCAACCTGTCCCACAAACACTTGCTATAAACGACTTAAAAATAAAAAGTAAAATTTGATGGGGTAAACACAGAAATAAAAAAAAAATTCTCTGTGAGAATTTTTTTTGTTAAAAAAAATAAAATAAAAATCTCAGCACTCATTTAGAGTTCAGGATCTTGTGAAAGAAAGCTTTAAAAGGAGCAAACCTGATTTGCTGTGGCTGTTGCGGCGAAGGGAACACTTGTTGCAGGAGTTGTTGCTGCAGAGACAGTGGCGGCCGTAGCGTTGTGCATCATGGGTACTTTCAGGAGGGGAACCATGGAAGCAATGAACAGGAGGGTGCAGCATTATGGTAAGAGAAGTGGTATTTTTGGCATGGTGAATATCAAGAGCGGCAAGCCATCGTCATGGGTTAAACCGGCAGATGGCATGCAATCACAGTGCAAAGCGAGAAAGCGTGGCGGAGAAATAAAAAAAAAGGGAAAATAGCTTATTACAAGTACAATTAAAGGAAGGTTGTCAACACAATCGGCGATTCCCAGAAAAAAAAGAGTAAGGACCACTGAAATGCAAGTGCTGTCTCTAAGAAGAAGATTACTTGTGCAAATGAGGCCTTTACCAAAACTGCCCGTTACCTGCTACATGCGCAATTTGTTTTCCCCCAGTACAGCTATAAAGCACTTCAAAATAAAATCCTACTAAAAAAACCGCCAGTGGTTTATACTGGGAAGAAAACTGTTAAATGTTCATCTTAATTTTTAAACACAATTAAAAATTAATTATTTTCATGTATCTTCATTTTGAAGTAAGCTAGATACTCGCTGTCTTTCTTTATAATCCAATTTATGGGTTTTTTCCTACTAGCACTGCATAACTGCTCGACTTTACCACAGTTAAATTACCATCTGCTTGAGGCAAAAATCAGGAGAGGGATAATAATTATCCTGATATATAAACTACTTTGTTTGATCTAAAAAAGCAAGATCGATTTTGTGAAAGACACTGCTTTTGCTGATTTTAAAAATGAATTTTAATCAGCATCTTCATGGGGGAATTATTAATTTGATGTTTTAAAGGCTTGATATTTTAACTCTTTATGTGAGTAGGCCCAAAACCCAAATATAAAATCACTGGATAGGGCAATAGAAGAAAGATTACTTTTCTGTCTCAGAGGCTGTTGCATTGGACTTCCACTTTGCATGCCCAAAATATTCATTTCAAGCTGCAAATATATTTAAAGAAGGGGTGAGATTCAGATCACGAGTTTCAACAGAACCTCTGTGGATCAAAGTAGGCATTTCTGGGAAACGCTGATAAAACTTTCTAACACACAGCAAAGGAGAAATAGGCACACCACTATGAAACTTTAAAACACTGATGAAATTTGCTGGTTTTTTCCAGTATTTCATGATTTTATAGTACTAGACAATATAAAATATAAAGAGAAATAAAACTTTGAAAACTGAAAAGCAGACTGGAATTCATGGTATTATGCTTTTGCAGTGTAGTTGTTATAGCAGGTGATATCATGTCTAAACTGCAGCTTTCATCTACAAATCTAAACACTCTGCAAAGTCAACCAGAAGGACAAGCGAACCTTTAATTCTAGTCAGTGGCTAAATCTTGCCTAGAATTTTTGAAACAAGTGAATATACATCATACACAGTATAAAAAAAGAGACCAATAAAGAAATTTGGAACCTACCAATACTGGTAGCGGGTGTCATGCACAAAACTGACCCTGCGTGTCATGCAATGATAGGTGAAAAAAGTGGATAAAGGGAAGAAACAGGTTAGCTGTTTAGAGTTAACATTCAAAGTGAGATTCAAGCATAACCACAGAGAAGTTAGTTAAATGAAACTGTAAGGTCATTCACAGTTTTGCTTAAAACACAAAGAGGTGATTGTGTTCTTACTAAACTCCTGTATATACTGTGTGGGTTTTGGCATGTTTCTGTACATATTCAAGATACTTCATAAACTTTTTTACTTCTTAATGTTATCCTTTCACTTACTGCTTTTGCAGCAACAGGTTTTTGTTTATAAAAACATATCTGGTTAAAGACCACAGTATTTGGGACTTTTAGAACTCATTTCATAATTCAGACAGCTCAGTGTTGCACAGATCAACATTCACCAATTTTTTGACATGTGGCAGGAAAAGAAAGTAGAATCAAGACAATATTCTACTGCAGGGGCTTTGCCAAATTTGTGTTTGATGTTAATGTACCCATTCTTAACACAAAGAAAACAGTACTTTGACAAGTCCCAAGCTAAAGACCTCAAAGCGTGTAACATTCCAGCAGAAGGCTCCCAGTGCACCTCAGAGATGCTGTGGGATGACTGCTCACCTGCCATGCAGTTTACCTTTGGTGCCTAGCCCACCTTTAACATTTCTGGAAAGGCCAAATGAAAGAAAGAGATCAGCCTATTTCCAGTACAGTGCATACAGCAAGCTGGTGAAGGCAAGAAGGTAAGGAGACCAGTGCAAGGTATGTGCATATTTGACACAGAGTCGAATATGCTCTCTGTGTTCCTGCCGAATTACTACTGCAGCCCCGTACTGCACTGTCGCAGGACTTGCACGACTATGAATGACCTTACCCAAGAACAGTCCCCAGAGAATACACAAAGTTCCTCCTCTAGAGGCTATAGAAACACTAACAAACAGCAATGGGAAGAGAGAAAAGATCTGCTGTTTTTAAGATCGTTCACCAAACAATAAGGAGAAGGTGACAAAGCAATCAAACTGATGTAAAACAAACAAAGTGCAGAACTTCGGAGGTAAGCCATGCTAAGTCAAGCCCCACACTTTTTATTAGAGGAGCCAGTGGTTAATAAAGCACAGAAGTTATATAAAACAATTAAGTTTTATATATATTCCAGCAGCAAAACTTGTCTTAAAATTTAACACACACACACACACACACACAAGTAACACATTTGAAAATTATACCAGTTTAGAAAATATCACATAATCATTTAAAATCCAACAGATAATGTCATGCATTGTTCCTCAGACGTGGGTTGCATGACAGTCCTTACACCCACCAAATCCAACCTTCCCAGGAAATGTGGGAATATCAGATGTATCATCTTTAATGGAAAGCTCATGATACCCATTCTTACAGAGGGTGTTCCCCTTCCCTGAACTCCTCCCATACCTCACTCCTCTCTTTAACCTTTATCCTTCCTTGGAGATGATGGTGTTTGAAAAGAGCAGGAGGTTCATCACTTTAAGAAAGGTTTTCTACTCTTGGGCTTGGTTTCCCTCTGCTATTTTATACCTCTGTTTCTTCTTTCTTTTTTTCATGCACTTGTGTCGGGGCTTGACAACAACCTGGCCCTTAAGGTTTGGCTCCAAGATCCACCTTTCCTACCACCAAAAATTTGTCAGCTAAAACTAGAATTACAACAATTAGTTGGAAAGAGGGAGGACAATAAAAAGTACAAAAAGTGAGCTACTTAAGGAAGCATGAACATTCCAAAAGTCTGGAAAATATCCAAATGCTTTTTCACTGAAGAAGGTTTAAATTACTTTATTTTCCATAGTTAATTTGAAGTCCTTGTCAATTGCAAGTAAGAGCAATAAGTGCTGAAAGGGAGTGCTTAAGAAGGAAAAATACCTATCATGCTACAAATTCTCATAGTTTCAATGTAAAATAAATTCATGGAAGTTTCTGTATGTTCTGTAAGCACAGGGCAGTCTTCCATTCATGTCCAAATAGGCGGTCTCACCGTTTATTTATTTTTTTTTCAAACACTCCCATAAATGTCAGTGTGTTTTCTGCCACACATATTCTGGTGCACCAATGTGCTAAAAATAAGGCTATGCTATTACTTACTATTACAAATACGGGGGCAGACTCCAAGGTTGTTACTGAGGCCTTATAGAAAAATTCCATGAAGTCAAAGCCATCTGTGTTTGTTTTTTATCTTTAAAAACATATGGGAATGCTGATAGATTGGGAAATCATCATGTGTTGCCTTTCATTCCTTGTTTAACCGACATTATTTCTATGAACTAAAATAACATTGCTGAAATGTCAAGCACATTTGCAAACATGTAGTTTTAAACTCTTCTGAAGTTCACACTCGAGAACACCCTGACACTAAAATACGTAATTTGTTAATTACGAATGAAATCACAGAATTCCTTAGGAGGGATATTCTCCTTTGGGAAGCTGGAGTGGGGGTGACTGACACAATTTAGAGGGTTGTGTTGTTACTGCTTACACGAGCACCCAGCACATCCCTTCTCTCGCGGTGTTAAAGAGAAGCCCTCCTACCAGCCTGGGTGGAACGCTCTGATTTTCACAGACCTCCGAGCACTGAAATGTAAATTACATTCACTCATCTTCAGATCATCCCTATGAAGAATTATAACCCCAGCTATGAGCCACAAATGCTAGGAAAAGTTCTGGTGGTGCTCCAAAACCACGAAAATGCATCTGAAGGCTGAAAACCCTTTAGTGCAGCTGCGGGGAGCGACGTGTTTTGCCAGCGCTTCCACGCAGGTATTGACTGGAAGTTTATGGCTGGTGTTCCCTTTCTCAGGGTGCTCGTGTGAGGCTGGGGAAACCCCCACAGCTGCAAGACAGCAGCTGAGGGAGCAGGAGGATGCTGTGGCATCTCTGAAGCACAATGCTTTTCCCAGCATTTTTGTTAGTGGAAACAGATACGAGTCAAAATGCAGCCAATTTATGGTAGGCAAAAAGGGGCAAACTCTGGAGAATGAGCAAGGCTATGAATGTACAAAAAAGCAGCTTAACAACATGTTGAAATTTCTGCTTCAATTCTTGTCCTTTGCAAGAGGAATTAAAATAATGTGCAATCATCTGTGCAGACTTCACCTCAAGTGGGACAGGGAGCATAATAAAACCCTCTGTTAAGTGCAACTGCCTGACACAGAGGCTACCTCAGGGACACTAAAGTGGTTCCACGTGGATACAACATACCTGTTGGGATAAACGCTGCATGTTGCTGCAACTGAGCATTGGCAAGAGCCTGTTGATAGTGCAAGACACTGGGATTGAAAACGGCACTGGCACCATTGCTTTTTTCAAGTGCTTGTCTCTTTGGTAAAGGGTGAAGAACACCAGGAGGAAAGGCCTGTAAATAAGAAAGTTAGTTAAAATGGCTCCATTTTTATGTCCTTGTCCATAACATATACATAAATACAAAAACTTTGTATTTTTTAAAGCGGCTAAAGATGCCTCGCCATGCATATTAACTCAAAGCACAGCAATGTAAAATGAGTGAAATTGTTATTGGTAGCAAAAGCATGGTACTATTAACCTAGAACTGTAGCAGCACAACTACTGAAAAGAAACGTTTGCTTTAAAGCAACGAAAATGGCATTGCCTTTAAGTAGGTTTTCAAGTACTACAGGGAGAAAAAACCACTTGTGTTTCATTGCCAAGTATTTTCTTTTATTTTTAAATTTAAATATTGTTTCCTATAATTATACAGATTAATGGATTACGTTACGCGTTTTCAATTACAAAAGCAGTTTTATCTCAATTCGACTTTTCATGAGAGATTTAAAAAAGATGAAACTGTGTTAGGAACCAAACTAAATCGTCTGCAGTCTATTACGTATGAGAATGAGATGGATAAATAGAGCTTCCGGTAAATTAATGAGTATGTGAAATCATTTCCGGTTGATGTTTGAAAAGTAAAGCGATACAAATTTCATTAGTTGCTTCTCTGAAGGAAAAAAAAAATTATAATAAAACAAAATAAAATTAAAAAAAGCTACATGCAAAGCAAAAGGTGAAAGGTCAAAGTACCAGGTCTACAGTTGCTTCGAGAGGTCGCTTCATTGCTTTGGCAGTCGACTGAGTCTTTTAATAACAGGCAGCGAGCACATGATGGCAGTGGGCCAATGGGAGTCAAGCGAATTAACATACAGGTAAACAGCAAGCAGAGGTGCGTCATGGGAACGGCATTGCATTTGTGGATAGGTGAGAAGGAAAAAAATATTCTGAATGCAATATACAACATACAAAACACTAGGCATGCACAACAACAAAAATGTCTTCTAAAGAAATGAATATTACATTTTGAATTAGTACCAAAGCAAAAATGCATCTACTATACCTTAGTTAAAAGCATATAAGAGAGTAAAATATAGATGTTTGAAATTCAGGAAAGTTGAGTAAAACAGCAGCTTGCAGACACTATTAAGCATCATATAAACACTTCACAGAGATGCAGAAAGTTTTAAGGATATACCTACTGGAATTCCTGATAAGTTAGTTTGGTCACGTTTTGAAGTGAGAAAATTGATTTTGGATTTTGGGCACACTAGTGAAAGTTGTAATGCATTACAAATGCTATTCATATCAGTGCTTACAAGGTGAGTGTTTTAAATTTATAGAAGTGAATCATTCAATGGTCAAAATGAGAGATGTTCTCCTTTGCCAATACAAAACACAGTACACAGTATGTCCGGTTACACTAACTTATCATTAATTCCTTTTCTTTTCTCCTACAGCTGTGTCATTTTTGTAGATTTTTTTTTTATCTTGTAACTTACCACATTACATTGAGAGGGAAAAAGGTCTTTCTGAATTGAAAACATACTTTCTAAATTTTGCTATAACCTTCAGTACTAGCTTCAGGAGCAGGGAGTAAAATTGGGCTCCCAGTTCATAAGCCAGCATTAACATATGAGTTATGATACTAGTCCAGCATTATTAATTTTTCAAAAGAAAATATTTAGGTATAGTACCTAGGCATATATACATTTATGTATTCTTTCATAGTAAATTCAAACTTATGGCTGATATGACAGCATTCTGTAAAAAATTTTCTCATATCAAATATTACTTTCAAGTTTTATAGTGTAAATAGTTCTTAAAAACCTTTAGAAAGGAAAGAAAAATTTACTTAGAAATCAAAATTTGTACTTTTGTTTTTTAAACACAGGCTGATATTTAGCTCTTTTTAGAACATGCAGATTATGTTGACCTTCAAATCAGTATGTGGAAATAGGGAACAAAAGTTGAGGTGGAGGAAGAGGACAAGGTACAAAATGCCTGCAAACACCTTGTGGTCACAGGTTTATCAGGTGCCAACAGGGTATTCTGCAGGACAGTCCTCATTTTACTTACTCCTTGTACCTGTCTCTGTAGCATGAGTCTTCTCAACAGTCTCCTCATCCCTTCTTTAGCACTTTTCTGGATTATATACCCTGATCTACAGGACCTGCTCATCTCTCTGGGCCCAAGACCCAGACACAAGAAACACCTAGCCTGAAGTGGGGATCTGGACAGACTTCTGTCTAAGCAGGACGCTATGCAGGTACCACTGCAGAGGACATCACTCCACTGCCTGGGGCACAGCCTCAGAGCCACTCTGCCTCCACCACAGAGGGAAGTCTACACAGAGGTGCCACAGTACAACTGAATTCAGCAGTATGCGACGATGAAGTCCACAAGCTCAAATCAACATTGCTAAGAGCAAAGTGTTTCAGTTAATATACCTTTATTATCCAAATACAGATCTTATCTAATCTCACTTGTTAACTTATTATTTCTCTGTTTATTATTGCCTTTCTCCAATTTTTCTCCATGCTCTTCTCAACATCACCTCCCTCCTTTGAAGCTTTCTTCTGGCTTTCCCCTCATATTCCCCAGCAAGTTCAGTCTTAGTCTTCCCAACCCAAAGGCTTGATCTGTTCCTAAACATACTCATCAATCTTGCTTCCATGTACTCTCCCATTCTTTTCAGGCTTTCAAACTGCTCATTTTGCTCTCCTACGTTAATATTTTCTTTTATTTTATCCTGATACTAAAACTTCCTTTGCCTCTTTCTGTTCCATCAGATTATCTCCTTCTCAACATTTGATCTACATAACTAACAACCAATGAATCAATAGCTACAGGATGGAGAGAAGAGGATGCAAAAAGGAAAAAAAGATAATATTTAAAAATGATCAAACATCCAGGGCATAGTATTTGCCTGCCATACAGCACATTGGTATGCTATAATGTCTCCTGGAATACAAACAACATCCACACAGCAGTGGCCTCCATGAATGTGCAAAGAGCTCCTGACTAAACACAAACAAAAGAAGGAAAGCCCACAAGAGGTGGGAGCAGGGACAGATGGCTCAGGAGGAACAGGGACACAGCCTGAACATGCAAGGATATGTTAGGAGAGTCAAAAGATCACCTGGAGTTGAATCTGGCAAGGGATGTGAAAGACAACTAGAAGGGTTTCTGAGCAACAAAAGGAAGACTAGAGAAAATGGGTTTCCACTACTGAATGGGCCAGGCAACCTGGTGACACAGGACATGCGAAAGGCTAAGGACATGGGAAAGGCTAAGGTTCTGAAAATCCCTTCCATCCCAGTCTTTACTGGCAAGATTGGCCT
The DNA here is from genome assembly GCA_013399835.1 of Leptocoma aspasia. Lineage (NCBI taxonomy): Eukaryota > Metazoa > Chordata > Aves > Passeriformes > Nectariniidae > Leptocoma > Leptocoma aspasia. The sequence goes on from VXAX01007965.1 coordinate 2,642,335, forward strand.
TCAGGCCAGTGGGAGACCAGTGGGAATGACTGAAGTGAAAAAGATTTTCCCTTGGAGGAGGATGATCAGGCTAGGGAACATTTAAACAAGCTGTATGCATACACAAACCCACAGAATTAACAGAATGCACTCTGGGTGCTGAGGGAGCTGGCCAATGTCACTGTAAGGTTACTCTTAATTATCTTTCAAAGATCCCTGTGACTAGGGGAAATTCCCAAACGCTGCAAGAAAGTAAATGACACTCCTGTATTCAAAAAGGGCAGGGATGGAGGACTGAGGACTGACAGGTTGGTCAGCCTCACCTCAGTCCCTGGGAAAGCAATTGAGCAAATCCTCCTGAAAATCATCTGCAAACACATGAAAGCCAAGACAATGATGGGAAGTAATCAGCATAGATTTATGACAGGGAAATTGTGCTTAACCAGGCTGACATCCTTCTATGATGAGACTGGCAGGGTGGTGAAGGGAGAGCAATGGATGTTGTTTCTCTTGGTTTCAGAAAGGATTTCAACACCATTTCATCCTCACAGACAGATTTATTTATCATGGGCTAAATGGGAAACAGGGAGGTGGACTGACATTTGTCTAACAGGCCAGGCTCAAAGGGATGTGCCCAGCAACANTCTCTTGATTTCAGAAAGGATTTCAACACCATTTCATCCTCACAGACAGATTTATTTATCATGGGCTAAATGGGAAACAGGGAGGTGGACTGACATTTGTCTAACAGGCCAGGCTCAAAGGGATGTGCCCAGCAACACAGAGCCCAGCTGGAGGCTGGTCACCAGTGGTGTGAAACTTGGAGGAGTGGTTGATACACAAGATAGACGTGCTACTGCTCAGAGGGCCTACAAAGTCTGGAAAAATGGGCACAGAGGAACTTCACGAAGTCCAACAAAGACAAATATCAAGACCTGCACCTGGGGAGGAACATCACAAGGCACCAGTACATGCTGGTGGCCACAAAGGCTTGGCAGAAAAGACCCTCAAGATCCTGGTGGACACCTAGCCAGCAATGCGCCGTCATAAGCAAAGGCAGCTGATGGCATGCTGGGCTGCACTGGGAAGAGTACCACCAACACGTGGAGGGAGGTGATTCTTCCCCTCTACTCAGCCCTGGTGAGGCCACATATGGAGCACTCTGTCCAGGTCTGGGGACCCCAGTACAAGAAAAATACAGGTGTACTAGAAAACACTCCCATAAAGGACCTGAAAGATGATCAAGGGACTGGATTCACCCTGGAGAAGATACAGGGGAATCTCATCAGTGTATACAAATACCTGATTTCAGGGTAAAGATGGAGCCAGTGGTGCCCAGGGACAGGAGAAGAGGCAATGGAAACAAATTTAAATAAAAGAAATTCCATTTAAATGTAAGATTTAAAAAAAAAAAAAAAAAGAGGCATTTCTTTTTACTGGAAGTATGGAGCACGTTTTCAAGTTATGGAGTTTCCGTCCTTAGGGACTTAAATAAACCAAACAGGCACATCCTGGGCAATCTCCTCTAGCTCCCCTGTTTAAGCAGGGGAAATGGGCTGGAATATTTTGTACATATTTCTCTGCAAAATGTTATCCTGAATTACAGGTCCCTGTTGCCTTCTCCTGTGACATTAGACTGCTAACATTTCAATTCTGTGTTTCCAAAGATGCTTCATCTTGCTTTGAGGCTAATGTAACTCTAATTAAGCCTTATTTAAAACCACAGGATATATATCTGCAACCATTACTGAAGTGCAAAAAAAAAAAATTAATCCCCTCATGTCTCTCCTTCCTTATTTAGTATAGTGCCTAGAAATATTACATTCTCTAAATGAACAATAAATATTACACAACAGAAGCTAATCAGAATAAAAACCCAATCTTCTCTGTTTTAATTTCCAGATGGTATTCAATTTCTGCAAGCACAGGAAACTTTAACTAAAAATCATCCAATTTGAAACAAAGGCTGTGGATACTATTAGAGAAAGAATATTAAAACTTAAGAAATATTCTTCTGTTTGGTGGTTTACTTTCTTGCATAACTTACCCTTTGTCCCTCAAAAAAGTCTGGTCTTTTCTAATTTGTTAAATACAACAGCTTGGGGTAGTTATGTACTGTACTGTATTGTGTTTCTGGTAGGCTTTTTAACCAGAGAATAACTGTATTGTCTATAACTATTGTATGCACTGCCCACAAGTCCACAAACCACATCTGCTTAATTATTCCTCCACTGCCAGCAATGAGGACAATGATTCTTTGATTTGCTGCCAGCAGTTTTGTCTCTCAAGTCAGATCCTGCATGTTCAACTTATTTAACTTTATCAATACCACTGCAGATTCATCAACTTTCCTGGTAGCAACTGTAAGAGGAATCCAATCCTGGTGAAGGGGTTGGCTGTCTTGTCTGAACAGTTTTAAGTAAGAGGTTAAAATATCTGAAAATAAAAGCCCTCACTCTCTTTTCTTCTGACTGTAGCCACAATGTTTCTTTCCTAATGATTCCCATTATAGTTTACTACTTTAAAACCTCATGATTCAAGTAACTGGCCCATAATAGCAGGAGAGGCAAGAAGTCTCTAGGTGTGAAATGCGTCTAACCAAAGTTCATAAAGATACAGGCAACACTTTTTAGTCATTGGGGATAGCTGTAGATCTACAGAGGGCAGTTCTTTCTCATCCTCAGGCAGGCACTAATGGTACATCAAATGAGTGTCCTGGTTTTTCTACACTAGCAGTACAGTGAGACCAAGGTGGCTGGCTGGTTGTCTCATTTCTAAGGTGGACTGTGCTGATCTCAATACAGGTTTCTGTTCTACTACTGATCTCTGAAGCAAACACCCTCTCTTTGCTTTTCTTCCAAATTTCCACATGTATATGTGCTGTCAAAGAGCTAAAACAGCATATGTGTCCCTGTTTTCCTGGGAACACTGAAGCTTATCAGTTTTATTTCTGTTTGGAAATACTAGGGGCAAGTTTACATATAATTAAGGCAGAGAACAGAAGTGGTATAGAGTGTCATTTGCTTCACTGTCTTGAATAGAAATACAGCATTAAAACAAGGGCATAAAGAAAAGAAAGTGCTTCCTCCCATCAAGCAATAGTATTAATTTTATAAATTCTTATCTTTCACCAAAATAAAAAAAAAAAGAAAAATTAAAAAAAAAAAAGAGGCAAAAGAGAAAAGAAAGTATAAGCAAACAGCATTAAATTGAAGCAAAATAGGCATCAAAAAAAAGGCAGCCATACATGCCAGCACTTACCATCACAGTCGCAGCTGCCGCAGCTGCCTGGGCTGCCACTGCAGCCTGGTTGGCTTGGTGTTGCGCCGCTTTGATTTTGGCCTGCAAATGTGCAGGAGGGTGAAAATACTTGCATTTCTCCCTCATGCAACGACCTTTTATGTAATCCATACACACGGTTACGGTGTTGTCGTTTGTGTCAATCATTGTGCTGTCTGCCGGATGCGCAAAGCGGCAATCAGTCTCTCCACGCGCACAGTTCCCCCGCTGGAACTCCCTGCACACCTACGCGCAAAACAACACGCGTTGCAGGGCCACAGCTCGGTACAACGTGAAAGGGCAAGGAGTGTCCCACGCCCCCAAAAGACAGACCTGCCCCTTCCCCTGCTAGTTCAAGTTTCACAGCAACTTCAATTTAATAAACCCTTCATCTTTTGGTGGGTGAGGGGAGTGCATCTATTTTACCGTTATGACCTTGGCTCCTCAGGTAGCTGTCTGGTACTGTGGCTAAATAAACTTAACATGCAACAGAAGCATTCCCAAATGCCTTTCCTTTTTCCTGTTTAGAAAGCAGCTGGGAAGGATACTTACTTACTCATGTAACTGCTCCTGCAAAACTAGCTGGGAATCACAAAATATTTTGTCTCTTTCTGACTACACTTTGTATTCTTGCAGGTTGACTGGTAGGGAAGGAGTTCCTCTTGCTGAAACCCAGGGAAAATACACATCAGATGCACTGTATTTTTTATGGAGTCTACAAACAAAATTGAGAGCCTACTTAAAAATAAATTTTAAAAATGGGCAGAATGAACACACTGATTTTCCTAAGAAGAAATGGGCTCTTGACACGGGTGCTTAGGATTTTTTAGGGAAAGGACACTCATTTCTGCAAGAGCCATTTGGCCTCCTTGCGTACTTGGATCACAAATTCCACTGAGTCCAGCCACGCAGTGATCCAGCAACAGCTGGCAGGCTCTGCACATAGCTGGGGGCTTGTCCCTTCAGCCAGCTGCAGGGTTGGTAATATTCCACATCTCCATTGGCCGCTCAGGGCTGAAGGGCTATAGCAATCCATAAAGCTATAAAGTTCCCTTATTATCAGTGCAGAAAAACCAAGACAATTATTACTGAAATAAAAAAAACGTTAGATATTCATCAAGGCATGCCTTAAAAGGCACGTGTACCTGAGGTTTTTTGAAATGATGAACTTTACAAAAAATGAAAACTCATGTTGCTGTCTGTGTATTAAATACAAGCAAAAACGCTACCTTAAAAATAACAGTATTTAATTACCACTGGCTACAAGTGCAGAAATCCTGCGTGGTTACAAGTTTTTTATCTGTAGCAACTAAATTTAAGCTTTGCTTCTAAATCAACAGTTATGCCCTCCAGGATCTCTCACACAGTCTAACAGAGAATGCGTTTTTAGCCACAGTGGTGTCTACAGTACCTCCAGTTTATCAGTCCTGAGGAGTTTCTGGGTAGCAGTTGAACTGGGGACTGAAACTGGTGGACTTCCAGGAACAATGACAGGCGGCGTGGGTAGGATCTCAGTCGGGACTAAGCCAACTCCTGGTGTTACTGGCGTTAGGTAAGGAGCAAAGCTAATAGCCGTGTTCGTTCCTATTGTGGGACCCACTGGAAATGTGGGCTGAAAAAGGAAAACACACACCAAGATGAAGAAAAAGCCCCTTAATCAATAGCTTACTAGTTGTCTTTTGCTTGCTGTTCTTTCTGGCACTGATGCATTTTCCTAGTGAAAAACTTTAAACAGCTGGCAAAACACAAAGCATCCTCTCTTCTTTTAATCACGTAACACATTCCAGCAGCACACGAAGAACCACCTTTGTAACTCTATTATTGGAAAAGAGTCTGCTCATGCAAAGGAAGTCCTACTTTGAACTGAATCTGTGTGGAGGCCCAGCTTACATTGCAGGTTTATTTACACATCTAAATGTAGAAATAACATAGACTTTATTGCTTTTTCTCAATACCTGTTTTCCTTGGGAAAATGGGCTGTTTTTCAAAGTATTCAGATTTCATAGCTGAAGCGTTATTAACTATATTAAAGCCATATTTCTAATAAGAGTACATATAATGAGCTCTTTGGCATGTAACTTCCAGTATGTTTGCATACTATATTTTGCCACCTCCTGCAATTTTATGTTACTGTGTCTCATACACTGAAAAAACTCAACTTTGAAAATGCTTGTGTGTTCAGCTGTCTCCAGTGGCAAGCAGAATAAATATTATAATCTTAGCTGGACACAATATTTAGAAAGGGATTATTCAGGCTCAGATTAGTTCATCATATGAAAAATTTTGATTGAAGGGAATGATATGGGTCTAAAAATCTTGGTTTTTTTCCTTCCTACAGTGAACCAGTGAAGTCATGACCAGAAGAAAGAGCATTTGTGCGATGCTAAAACAGCCGTGATGAGGGAGAATAGTGGGTTTGTTAACACCAGCTCCACAGGGGGTGGAGGCAGAACATCACCATGGTCAGCCCATGCTCAGACCTGGAAAGTGCTTTAGTTCTGCAGAGCTGAGTACCCCAGAGAGTGAAGCTATAATTATAAATGAGGAAAAACTATGCAGAAAAACAGGACACATCTCCGATTAGCTTTGTCAGAAATTAGGTTCCCAAATAAGCCAGCAGCTAGAAACACAACAGCACAACACTAAGATTTCAAAACACTTTAACAAAGGAGAAGTGTCTTTCTCATTAAGGTGGCCTGCATGACATAAAGTACATAGAAAATATGCAAGAGAAAACACAGGAGCTAGAAGGCAGGTTTTTTTTCTTTTTTGTTTGTGTTTGGTTTTCTTTGGATTTTTTGTCTTTGGAACCAATTACTAAATTATAAATGGATGTGACTTAGTACCAATAAGATGCTCTGAGCATACAAATTAACCAGGATAACCAACTATACAGAAATGGCATCTGACTGCCCTTAAGAGTTAAGAGTGTATTATGCTGTGTTCTAACCAGTGATCCAATCAAATCAGCGATCAGATCAAGCAACACAGTTTATATGTCGAACATGAGCTAAATTCTGAAGAGCATAATAACGAACATTTATATGAAACAATGGTTCGACTGTGTTGAAGACAATATGCGTTATGCGAAAAATAAATAACAGCTTTGTGTCAGATATAATTTTAAGAATAAATCCACTCGTCAAATGACTTCTATGAAATTTTCTTTCACTTTTTATCCATTTGGTCAAGGCTGAGTCATTTTAATCTGGCAATTTATGTGAGACAGACCTGACATTTTTATCACAGCAATCAGTACAGAAGACATTATGTCAATGAAATTGTAAAGTTCAAATGATGAAATGGATGAGAAGAACAAAGTATAGTTTTGCCACTTCAATTTTCCTCATAATATTAAGTGGTGGAAACTATTACTTCATCAAAACTTTTTCTGGTGAAAACTCAAGCAGTAAGTCCCCAGGAAATATCAAGACACATTAGGAGGCCAATATCACCAGATACAACTTGATGAACATGTACCAGAAATTCACCAAGTCCTGACACTCAATTCCCAATCCCACCTGACAGTAGATGTTTCGAGTATAAAAAGGCATAATTGAAAAAGCCATCTGGGCTGAGCTTCCTGTGACCAAATGCAGATGTCTTCTTCTGAGATACCCACACTTGACTTCCGTGGTAGCCCATGGAAAGACAAAGGCACTTTGAAAACTAAATCATCTAATCCAAATGCTGATGTCTGGAACAAGCCAAGCAAATAGTAATTAGGAGTGCCTGTGTCTTTTGATAAACTATAAATGGAAACTCGCTGCAGAAGTTGAGGTCAACACTCCAGATGCCTCAAGTTAGAGGAAAAAATCCCACTCCAGTGGGATGCCTTACACTAGGGATTTAGATTGAAACAACGTCATTAGCAGCCATGTATGAAAAATTTAATTCAGATTACTCACCAAACCATGCTTTGGAAGTCTGCTACACTGAGGAGCCCAACTGCAAGGGCTGCCCAGAGCAACTGATCACTTTAGTGATCAGTTGCTGCTCAGTGATCCAAAGATGCTGCTCATGCATGCCAGACTCTAGTTCTATGTCACCTCCTGGATATGAAGTGTCTCAGGCATCGTATGAATCACCTTGAGACAAAACACTGAGTTTGTGAAATGCATGCACCACCAGTTCTCTGTCTTATCCTCAGACACTTCAGACTTCAACACAGTAAGAAAATGCTACTCATTAACCTTTGCTCCTGGTACTGTGATTAAATAATATTTAAAGCCATTCAAACCCATAGACTCCTGAGAAACTTTGTGTTCCTACTCAAATTACTTACTAGCAAATTATTGTTATTATACAAATTTTCACCTCCAGAAGGATTATAGGTAAAAATCTTTCAAACATGACATGAAATGCATTAAGGGGGAAAAAATGAGGAAAAAAATGCAAATTATTATGGGATAAAAGAAAAGAAATCAAGTCTACAGCAACACTCCATTACATCTTGAAATGCAAATATAAATTAGCATATCTCCAGCATCTTGACCATTCCTTTCGTAAACACACAGGGACTATTTTTATTGATACTATTTAGAGAACTTTTGCAGGTCAACAGAGTCTTCAACTTTACTTACCATTAAGACCATCAGAGAAATATACTTACCACTGGCTGTAGTGGTGTCCCTGGAAACATGAACTGCATTTGCTGGGCGAGCATTGCTGCTGCAGTTTTTTGTTGGATTAAGTTGTTCCTGCCATTGATTTCCAGTTGAGTTTTTAAATGTGTTGGTGGATGAAGGTACTTGCAGTTCTCCCTTGTACAACGACCCTGAAGAAAGAAGTCACACTAATCAGTCAGCTGCTTTTGATGATAGTTTAATGCCTTCGAGCAAAATATTACATCATAAACTAAGCAAGAGCTAATGAAACACACGGTGTTTCCTGGGAACAATGTAGAGGGCTGAGAGGAGCTGCTGGCCTTGAGCTCTGCCTCAGCCCACCACCTCTGATTGATCATTAAGGCTATTAGCCACGGGAAAAAAAAGAGAAAGGCTGTGAATCAGCATTTTCATTGTTAAGTACAGATCACTGCCATACAATTAATAATCTCAGAACTGTCCAGACTGCCTGAACTGCCTCTCATGACATCCTGGCTAGAGTATCTGGTGTTACTGTAATATAAAAGTTTTTTATTAAATGACATCACATGATGAATAACAAATTGAAACCCTCTTTAAGAAAAATGAAGCTTTTAAGTACATCATATTAAAAATAATTGTGTGATCATGGCAGTGAAGGTCTAAAGTTGCCACTCTGCTTGTGTCCTCTCATACATTCACCCTTATTCCAGTTCATTGCCTTCCAGCCTCCCGTTTTTATTACATCAGCACAACTCTGAAATATTTCCATTCAAGTATAAAAGAAGTAAAGGTGGTACTTTTACAGCCTAAATTTAGGAGCAGTGCATGAATCTAAACCCGAATGTACACAGCAAAAGGACAACTCTAATCAACATGAAAGGAGGAGTTTTTTAGGCAGTTATGAGGTAATAAGGGACAATAAAAATACAGGTGGGCTGTCATCTTGAGGTGGCTTGGGTTAGAGGAGACGGATGTAAAAGCTGACCCCAAACATAGGTACAGCCATGTAAGACGCACCGATATATTTTCCCCCAGAAAGGCAAATTGTAGGGTGCACCAGGAGGTTGTGCAGCTGCAGGGCAGGACCTGCTGAGATCAGAAGCTCCTTGATGACACGGGTCACAAACAATCACAGAATTTTAAGAGCTGTGACTAGAGAGCCTAAAGCATTAGTCAAACCGCATTGGACACACTCAACTTGTGTAAGTTGTTTCCAAATTGAAATGTTTTTAAGATGTGCTTTTTAAACTTCCCATTCACCAGTATTAAGGGTTTACTATTTGTAGACAAGCAGGAATATCCTTCTACAGTCAAGAAAGCATCCAGATCCCTATGCAGGAATATCACACAGTACAGACATACACTGACTCAGTTTATGCACAAACACACACTGCTACAAAACTTTCAACAGGCTTCAAATGTCCCAAAACTAGTGTTGCTGTTCTGCTTTTGACTTAGACACCAAAACAGTGTGGATTCTGCCTCTAATTTGCTACAAGGATGTCATAACTAGCTGTTCAGGGCTGAGTTAAACACGTTCAGGAAGCTCCTCCTGTGTCGAGGCTGATGGGAATGCAAACAGCTATTTCCACACTATTAAACTATCGAGAACAGCCCTTTCCTGAACTGCCACTGGCTGCTGCTGGAAGTATGCTAAACAGCAGAAGCCAGAAAATGCAAGAAAGCTAAAAATTTAAGAAAAAGCAATGGTCTCAACACTCAGGAACAACAGTCGCAGTGCTGTTTTAACCTCCTAGTACAGATGCAGCCACTTTCAGGACATCAGGCCTTCCTTCTGTTGAGAGAATCACTAATGCTGCCTGACTTAATGAATTACACAAAAGGAACGTTACTTTGTCAGCTGGCATGAGCGGCACCAGAAACAGTCATGATTTGATGGACACAAAAGAAAGCTGGCTCTTTCATTTGGGGGGAATGTGGCCTTTACCATCATAATGCTAAACTGGAGCAGATTCAGCACAGACAATGAGCATATGCTTTTTTGCTGGCTGATGAGGCCAACTGATTTAGACATTTTTAACTGCTAGCTATTTTACCTTAGCCTATTTTGTATATGAAAGGCTCCTACAGCAAGTCTAAAGATTAAAAAAGCAAAATAATCTCAAATTACTGATCTGAATCTGATAGAATATTGACCTATGGAATAAAAAGTGTTCCTTAAACAAGGACTAAGACCAGCTCTCATGCACAGTGGCTTCTGAAGTACCTTAAACCTGAAGAGTGCCTTCAGCCAGACCTCCAGTCTTACCTCTGAAAGCACACAACTACTGTATGCCATCACTTCAAGCTCTGCAAAGCAACCCACAGTGCACAAAAGATTGGTTATTTCTGAAAACTTTCAAAATAATCCAACCATACAAAAATGTACTGTCCTCTCTGAAGTTATTCATGTCTGTGCATCGTTTACCAGTTTTTTGAGCTCCCGGTTAGCAATGAACATATGTACTATAAAAGAGCTGTGTGGTCCCACCACGCTGCTATAGAAAGCCCTCTAAACAGATCAAGCCTTGTTGAAATTAAATGACCCAAAATAAACTGCAGTGGAATGAGCACTGAAAACAGTGAGTAAATTAATCTGCCCTCACTACCAAAATTAAATAAATTCTGAGACCGGCTTTTTTACTTTTTGGACATACAATGGTAACAGGAAAACACCTAGAGGAATTTTTCATTCCTTTTTTCCCAGATGCTCAATTTCCCAACTACTAATCACTGCACAAACAAAAATTCAAACCTGTAGTACCATTTCAGTCAAATGAAATGATATTGACCCTGAAATTTTTTGCTTATTAAAAAGTCACATATGAAGTCCAACTCACATGACAGCACATATCAACCAAAAAGCAGAACAGGCAACTGTACACAACATGCAGGCATATTCAACATATTGGTTGGGTCACCATCAATGAGTCCACTTCGTAAAAAACTACTTTGCTAGAAGGCCACATCATTACAAATGCAGAGACAAAATTGGGTACTTTAACTTTCAGGCGCATCATTATGAAGCTTCTGGAGTGAGGCTTGATTCATCTTAAAACCACAGCAGTTTAGGAGCTCTTCCACAGACATTCAGTCCCTCTGGCACAGGATGGCACAAACTCAGCAGGAAAAGGCAGGTGGCAGGGAAAAATAATTGCTTCTTACAACTTTTAACCTGTTCCCAGATATGAGTCAGAGTCCTGAAACCGAGGGCACAGACAGGTTGGTTTGAAACTGGGTCCCTAGAAACTCCTGTCACCCATGAAGTGAAGGCTATCAACAAGCACATCATAAGCAGTTGTGCACTTCCCATGGGAGTTCATGCAAAAAAATCACTTTCAATGAGCTCTCTCCTTATCTGCAATGGATAGGAACAACAAACAGACATCAGATTGCATTCCCAGCAGTCTGTTACTCCCCTAATCCTGGAAGGATGGTACCTAACTCTGACCTTTTATTTCTTTGCCTTTGTCCTCTACAGCTGTCCAGCCTACTGCCCAGCACCACATTTCAGGCAGGTAATGGAAAGTTTTAACAGAAAAACTACTTTTCTACTGCTAATTATCTGGACCAGAACATGTTGTGGCTCGCATCAGGCTGTTCCGCAGGTTTCATTCTAGTAAAGCAGTGGGAGAGGGAAAGGGTGCATCGAGGAGCTGGGAACTCAAAGACTTCAGTGCCCAACACCAGGGCACAGCAAAGAGAGGTTCCACTTCTGCAGGGGAAATGGTCTTGGGAGCTGCTACCTGACTGGCTTAATTTCAAAAACACATCCCTTAACAAGCCATGTCACACCATTGGCTTTTTTTTTTTAAATCAATAGATTTTCCCATTAAGAACAATAGGTAGTTTGTCTAAGATCAATGCCACAAGACAGCCCACAGACTAGAGTATATTAAAAAGCTAGATATGTGCTTAAAATTTTAAATTTAAAATAAACAAAATGAGGTGAATGTAGAAGTAACACCCCATAACTTTGCATGTTAAAACACTAAGGATCCATTTCTGTATTTGAATATTTCATAAATTCACAACTTCTTTCAGTATTTTACTCTTGCTCTAATAGTAACAACAATGATAATTAATTCAAGCTTGGGAATTGCTAATGTATAATAATGATTTAGCTTTTATTTATTAAACTAATCTTTCATAAAAGTAAGACGTTTGAACAGAAAAAAAAAGGCAAAACAATGTTTCTTCTATCTCTTAAGGCACGAATCAACTAAAGCTTCCAGAATTATTTTGCTCAGGTACAGAATTTCAGGCAATTTATTGATGCTATTAGTGGGAAATAACAGAGCATGACTCCCTGAACTCACAGTGTAGCCTAACATCTGACACACCTTTAAAAAACAGGTTATCCCATGAGAAGCAGAAAAGTAGGATGCCTGCTGCCTTGGAGGCATCTGTCCCTTGTTCCAAACCTCGCTCCACAGGGTGCTTCCAGCTCACCCTACTCAACTCTGCTCTCCATAAACTCCCAGGTTCCTACTGTAACCCATCTCCCTCCTTCCTTCTCCCCCAGAGCACCCTCCCACCTCTCCTAACTATATCCCAGGAAACAACTCACACAATAATTGTAACTGGCTGGAGCCGTGCGTGTCCTCAGGAGCCGGTCAAGATGTGCACGCTGCTGGCAGACAGCACTCGGGAGCGGCTTAGTGCCCTTTCCTGCCTTTTCCTTAATAGGGTAAAACTTTGGATCTCTCTTCTTCCCAGACACTGATTTTTGCATAACCAGTAAGAACTTTGAGATATGTCTTTGAGATGTCTGCTTCTAGCAGCTTTGCTTGGAATTGGCTACGTTGTTCAGAAGTTATTAGGGTGAGAGGATGACGCTGGCAAAAATATGGACAGTGCATTTATGCAATACCTGTTTCCTTAAGAAAACAAGCTAAACCTAAAATGCAGATGAAATTCTATGAACTCTCAAGATTGAATATGTAGTCTAATGAGAAAAGAAGAAAAGTATATGACTTCCAAGACATAAATGGTTTTGGAAGGCATCTGAGCAACTGGTTCTACAAGGGAAAAGAAGATTTTCTGGTTTCCAGATAGACACTATGAGATCTAAACATTTGCTGGAGTTAGAAAAGACACATACAAATTTTTAAAAAGTAATAATCACCTGATGCCACAACTACTGCTCCCACTCAAAAAAAACTTTTGCAATTTTCTGCATGTCTTGCACATGCCTGCAAATATCAGAACATATTTTAGAACAGTAATGCCTTTGCAGCTGTGGGCATGCCGCTTGGCTAAACATTGCCTACTGAAGGTATTACACTGTTAAAACCCCAGCAGAGTGGGAGCTAGCACAGGCCACTGTCCAGGGTGGTGGCAGCACATGGCAAGAATAACCACAAAGACAGCAGTGTCAGCAGCAGGGGTGGTACCTAAGGCATAAATACTTCTTTGGAAGAGTTTCTGTCAACAGCAAAAAGTGTTTTTTCTCCTTTGGGATTCTTCCTCAGCAGCATCTCAGCAAATTCTGTTTGGGAACATGTGTGGCCTCACCCAATCAATTTAAAAATTTCAGTAATTCATAAACCAGAAGCTTTTCAATTGTGATAACCCTGTGCTCCCTGAGGCTAAAAATAGACCCAGTCAATAGGAGGGCAGGTATTTTGAGATACTTAAGCTTCTCCTCCTATGCATAGACAGCCACACTAAATCTACCAGCCCAAAACATCCAGTTCAAAAGTTATTTTTCAAACGCAGAAATATCAAAAAGTAAAAAACAACCCCAAAACACTAAAGAAAACACTCTGTATTCATACACAGAGAGGGATGATTCCTCTTGTTCTACAGGATTTAAATGCATGCATTTCCCTACATATTTTAGTACATGAGAGTTGAATCACCAACAGCACTTTCAACACTCGTGGAAAACCCTCAGACTTCAGTTTGGACTGAATTAAAAAGCTCTTCCATCTAACATCACAACCCATGAATTCAATTTTCCTATGCAGGTCAATGTGCTTCCTAACTACACTCAGGAAGTAAAAAAACAGACACCACAGCTCCATTAAAGTATTCCCTTTGCACTTGCTGTGAATATGCACCACCTCACACAATCTGTAGGACTACACATGCTCATAGAGTTATGCATATGTCCAAGGACTTAGGGGATTTAGTTAAGCCTTAAGAATGACTAGTCAGAGATTTTAAAAAATGAAACATAGTATTTTTTTTACTTAAGGCATACAAAAATTTTTCAATTTTTTTTCATTTTGCATAATTTCACATCTAGAGTATATTGCCTTGCAAACATGTATGCTTATGAAACACATTTTTTTACCCTAAGCAGAATTTTATATAATTTTATAGAAAGAAATGGAGATCAGAATAAGATCCCTTATCTTGAAAATGGGGCACACTTGAACTATTTGTGAAATTGAAAAATAATTCAAAGGGACCAATCTGTACTACTAATAGAAATATTAAGCTTTTGATGGTGAGTTTAAATACCTCAGACTTTACTATTTGCCATACACAAAGACCTAAAGGAAAAGTATTTCAAAACAACACAAGCATCTCTTATATTACACTTGAAATGGTTTAGCTCTTGGATCTGTTTTCCTGGGAAAAAAAAAACCAAAACAGACAAAAATTACCAACAGAAACAACTTAAAAACAACTTTAAAACACTGCTGAGAACTTAGTTCTGTATTTATAAAGCCACCTTGCAGGTCCACCCACCAAAGTTAGTGAGTGTGCATACATATTTATATGCACCTACACACTTCCGTTTCAAGAAAAAGTAGAAGGCGAATGCACTTCCCTACTTTAAGGTAGAAAAGAAAGAAGGAAAAAAATTCTCAGGTGACTTCAGTCTGATTCAGTTTCCAATAAGCTAAGAAAACCCATTAGCTACTCTTCTAATGACTTCAATTTTTTGTAAAAAACGAAAAGCTGGTAAAATAAAAATGATCATTTTATTCATAAAAGTAGGGAACAAGATCTGCCTGTAACTGATAGAAAAAAATAGAAAAAATATTGAACAAAAATGGAAGCCTTACAAAAAGATGGAATGTCTAAATGATGTAAGAGTCTTACCACTAAAGACTTAATAGGAGATATTTATTTAAATGGAAAAAGACAAAATGTTCTACTGAAGAGCACATTTGCAATGCACAAAGAGCTCTGAGTCTCTCAAGATGCTCTTTCAAACAAATGTTGAGCATAGCTATAGAGAATGGTTTAATAATTTGCCTTGCAATATCAAGGGAAGTGTACTCAATATTAAATTGCTCAGAAGACAAAGAAGTCAGGCAGATATTGCAGATGCCAAAAAAAAATCCATTTATGAAATTCTAAGTTGTTTGACAAACATCCTCAAGATTATTCTAACAAATAAGAAGAAAACTCAGACAAAGAGACAACAGTTTAATATCAATTTATTTTATTTCTGTGTTTACTGCCTTGAAAATAATTTGAGAATAGTAGGGCAATAGAGATTATTTCTTCCCCAATTATGTAGCTCTTTTTGTTTTTCTTTTCCCATTCTCCCCCCTTCAATGGCACTCAAAATCAACCAGTTGTTTTTATCTTAGCATTAAGTTTGGCTACCAGCATTGATCAGCAGTACACCACAAGCAACTGTGGACAATCCTTGAAATAAATCTTCACTCTAATGCACACAGACAACTTTCATGGAATGGGAGGCAGCCAACAGGTACTATAAGGGAAAAACCCAACAGAATCAACATAAAGAAAGTGGAGGGAAGCATAACCTTATTTAGATAAAATTCCTGAGATGTCTGATTTCTATTACATGGGTGGTGAGAGTCTTCACACGGCACGAAGCTGCCTCGTGCAGGTCTCCAACACAGCTTCCCTGTGGAAGGACTGGATGCAGCCTGCTATGGGACTCAAGATGGGATTCAAAAGCAGAGCAGTGATTTAAGCCCTCCAACTCTGCCCAGCCAGAGAAGTCAACATATTCACTGACTCCTGCATTTTAGAAAAAAATGTCTAAAACCTTTATAGAGTCTCAGGATAGAGCATTACACATAGTTAACTGATGGTTGGGCAGCTTTAACACACCTGCTCATCTCAAGGATTGAGTGTTTTTGTGGAAGAGAGAGGAGAGATGTGTAAATTGCAGGCTGGACCACACAGTAAGTCAAGGTGACACAGATTCTTGCTGGTAAACAACATACTCCACCATTAAATTTAACTTGACAGAACTGTAAAAGAAGATAAGAGCTTGATAAGAGGCAATATTCTTCAAATTTTCTCAATATCTCACAGGCAGACAAAAGTAGCTATTCCAGGATAAATCACAGCAAAGAAAGGTAAGTTGTTTGGCTGCAGGGCAGCTGGCAAAAGAAAAGGCAACAGTGGTGTAGCAGAACACTGAACAAGAAGATGGGTATGGCACAGCACCACTTCCTGACATACCCCTTCCCCCACCTCCTTTCCAATTCCCATAAAAACGTTCAAGCAGACATATGCTGACTTTAACGCAAGCTTGCTCATTAGGACTGAGATTAAATTCCCTTGCTTTGGAAACACCAGTGATACGGTAGGCAAGGGTAACTGTGGAATTGACAGTCAAGCCCTGAGACACCTCATTTCTCTCACAGTGGCCTTTAAAGGAAAGGCACTGTGGTTCAGCACACAGACTTCACCCTCCAATGTCCATAGCACATATCCTCCACCATATCCAGGTTAGAAAAGAAATAGTGAGTAACAGAGAGAGGTCTTTGCCAATGGGATGCCCATAAACCCAAAGGATGAACAGCCCAGCAAGAACCAGGCAATGGGCTGGTGTGCTGGCAATGGTTCCCTCAGCAACACACCAGGAATCTTAAAGCATCTCAGGAAAAGCCATGAAATCAGTTATGTGGCATCAAAAAGGAGCAGAAAATATGCCTTGGCAGTGAGGAGCCTGGCTGACTGGATCAGAAAGAAAATGGGAGTAGAGTGCTATAAAAGTGACTACATTGGCTTCCTACAGCAATTCACCTGGCCAAGGGAGTCTTGAGAGACTCCCTTCATTTGAGAGTTGCAGTGAATTAAATGTGACTTGGAAAAGGCCCGTTATTTGGAATAGTCTCACCATATGGAAAAGGTCATCAGTATGATTTAGCAAGTCCCTGACATACTAAGGGATCCACTGGTGCACTACAGAGAAGGGCAGAATTAACGTACATCAGAAGCAAGTGACTGCCTTGGACACCAGCATGCCACAGTCCCCATCTCTCAAGCAGGATGCACAGCAGCCCTGAACTGCTACCAGGTGACCTGTACGTCATTGGTGAGTCTCTGTGCTGCTCCTTGGGAATATGCTTTCACTCCAGCCAGGCCACCCTGCACCCATCTATTTGCTGGGGCTCCCAGTCCAGCTGGGGCTCCCTGGGACTCTGCCCTTTTGGGGATTTCACACTTTCATGGCCAATCATTTTGTAAACAAATGGAAAAAGCAAGGGCCAAGTTAAATACACAGATGGCCAAGGACACCTTACATAACTGCAGAGGTGAAAAGTACAGAATCTTGTCCCTCTGCAGAGGAGGAGTGTTTACCCACTCTCAGTGGCAGCGCTGGCACCGCAGCTGCGTTATTAATAAATCATCAGCTTTGCTCCTAGGACCAGCCAGCAAGGGCTGGAGTCTGACACCAGCTCTCAACTGATTGGAAAGTTCCTGAAAACAAACAGAAATTAAAGAAACAAACACCTAAAAATGAATATATATGCATTTTCAAGGAAAAATCACACATAAAATCCTCTTTAATTTTTATAACTGCTGAGAAGCAGCAAACAAATTATTGAGATTAAAAGACACCGTATCTCTGTGGGGCTGCCTACAGACAGAATCAAGTATACCTGACCTGAAAAGCCAAGGGTAAATAGGCCACCTTTCCTTGCCTTTTCTATATCCAGTTCATGCTCCTCCTCTTCTGGGAATTGGTTTCTTAACATCAGTGAAACATTTTAGCTTCCATCTTTTCTTGCAGCCTGACATACCTTGAATTTCCCTCCTCAGGGAATGGGGAAAACAGCACTACTAGCAAGAGGGGCAGTGAGACCCCTGCTCAGAAGCAGCAGGACATAAGAGCTAGCAGTAAGAAACACCCAGACAATCAACAATCTAAATCAGCTTTAAAAAAAAAAAAAAAAGGGGGGGAGAAATAACACTGGTAAAAGGTCCATAAATTCAAGCAAGAGGAAAGAATGAAGCCCTAGCATTCCAGTAAGCTAAACCTCCCCTACCCCCACCTTTTCTTTTTGCTGAAGGGCTATCTATCCCTTTCCACCAGGTATTAGGAAGCTTCCAGAAGATCTACCAAAAATAGCAAGAAATATAATGCAGTTACATTTATCTGAAATGGTAGCTTACAGAATTAGGCAGCTAAATCGCGGTTATGAGAAAAGATAAGACACATTAGGATGTCTTATTACTTTCCCTGAATACTATATTCATTTCAGTACTAGAATATGGGATTGTGGTCTCGAGAGTGCTTATAAGTTCTCAGTACTGTGTTGAAGGAGCAGATAATTATTCTCTTCCTTAAGACAGATTCAGCACTGACTAAATAAAATTCTAGGCTAATTTCATATTAAAATAATGCCTCTAGGTTTTCCAAGGGACATAACTGTGACTTTGGGAGGAACACACACACTAGACTCCCTATCATTTATTATATGGCAATGACATTGGAACACTGTGACAATCTCTGTGGTACTGTCTTCATCAGTAAAAGCAGTGATACCAACCTCAATTACAGGACCACATCTCCTGTTTTGCACAGCCTTTCCCACACAGTGAATAGACAGTCAAATGGTATTTCTTTTAACACTGATAGTCAGTTGTCAATACTCCAACACGTGTTCACTTACCTCCTGGCCTTAATGCAAGCTACTCACTCCCTTTTGGGCCTATGCATTGGGCTGGCTCTTCAGGATCACATTACGAATTGCTCCGTTAAAATTATTAATGGATTTCTTGGTCTTCTTGTGATACTAGACAGCATTACTCCCACTCTAGGCAGAATAAACTGAGATCAAATACACTTAAAGAGTTGAGAAATGCCTGCAGTTTTTGGCTGCAGGAGTCTGTCCGCCTTTCACTTTGCCATTGCATCCACGTGGCACATGCAAATGCCTCACTAGACACCTACTGCCCTTGGGATTTGGGAGTCCACCCACCTCATGGCTAGCAGCTAAGATGCCAGTTTCAGGGACCCACTCACTGGTTTCCACACCTGACCAAGAGCACATCTCCTGCCAACTTTGCCACTGCCGGCCTCTCTTGCTGTACCAGCACCCTTTGGGCAGAGACCTGACCCTCCACATGCCATCCCACACTGAGGCACAGGGAAATACAGGGCTGGAAGAGAGCACACACTGATGTTGCCTGGACAGCACATCTCCAATACATTTTCCTCAACTCTTGGCTCCTACCCAGTTCACCTGGCCAAAATCCCACCTTGCCCCTCTCACTCGCCATCTCCTCTCCTTCAGCCTTATCTCTTCCCTGCTCCTGGCATCAGCACCTGACACCAGACAGAGGTGTGTCATTGGTCTGAAAACAGCTGAATGGATGTGTAACCTGCCTGCCTGCACACAGCCTCTGCTAGGCATGCATGGATGGTGAGGTTTCACACTCACAGAATGACCAAATTTGGGTGAAATGTCACAAAAATAGCAGAAGGCAAATTACTGATACCAGAACAACCGTTCTGGTGCTGGATCTCAAGGTTCAGCTACAAACAATGAGAAATCAAGTTTATTATTAAGCCAGTTTCAAAAATGTGGAAGGAAAACCAAGATATTTACATCTCAACTGTTTTTCAAAGATGAAGTGTTTCACCAAAATTTAAAATAAACACTCTGAGTCAGTAATTGAAATGTTTCAGCCCAGATAATTGCATTTTGAGAGAATTAGAAACCACAGAAAAGGAGGGTATTATTTGGAAAGTAGTGGGGAAGATTAAATCCAGGTGATGATGATGGCACACTGTTTGTTGGTAATAAAACACTCATGTGTGCCTCATCAACATGCCTGACCAAAGGCTAATGATCACAGCAACCCCAAGCATTTATGGAGCAATAGAAGTATTTAAGCACAACGGCAGGAAGCGAAACATCCATGTTAAAAATGAAATCTGATGGACCATTCATCCAGAAATACTTTAATACAAGCAGTTGTTGTATGCTCAAAGCTGATGCACTCCACTGACAGAATAAAGAGTTACCAAACAGCATTTTGGAGAATGTAACGCTGTAACCATATCAACATCATTTCAAAGCAAACACTTTGTTCTACTTCAAATTGCACTGAAAGGGATCATGTACTAGTGTACCAAGACCTTCCAGTGTCACAGCAAAGCCCCAATGATTTATACAGAAAGAAAAAAATCATGACTTGAATTGACCCTTTTGACTTGAACAGGGACTACCTTAATTTGTTTTCTTCAGCATTTTGAAGATGATACCTTCCCACCTTTAACTCTTAGGCAGGAAAAGAAGTTCATCAAGTATTAACAGGCTATCACAACATCTAGTATGACATGTGCAAACTCACTTAGAGAAAGGAATCACTTTTGTTTACTTGTTCTTCCTTCCCCCTGAAGTTTCTACAGGAGACAAGCAGGCTCCGCTGCAACAGTGACCAACTGACAACTTTCAGTGTTCAATCTCCTGGAAGCCTTCACAGGTTTGGCACCATGCTCATCTATTTCTCAGGAGAAACTCAGGGTCTGAAATGCTGTTCTGCAAACAGGAACCAAAGTACAACATAATTTATGACTTTCCTTTGTGGGTAAAGTGTTTTCACTGCCCGCATCTTATCTGAGCAGGAGTCACAAGACAGAGATTCCCATCAAACCTCTTTTTGTCAAATGTTTCCTTTTGTTTGGGTGCTGGGAGGGAAGAGGCAGGATGCGGTCAGGAGCCAACAGCACAGCCAAGGTTTCCGTCACTGCTTTTTATGCCAAACAACAACCAAGTGAGAAACTCTAAGTGAATATTATACTACCTTCTCCCTCTCTGCTCCCAAGCAGGAACAGAGAGACCAGAAATGCTGAGAACTTTCCTCTCTGGAGCAGGAAGGAAAAGACCACAACCACCAAGATCTCAAAACTGCATGCAGACTTTGAGAAGGTACTCGGCTCATCACCTGACCTGGCAGCGTGGCTGAACCATGTTTTCATTGCTCCCAGGAGAGCAATTCATCACAGCTACTCTAGAGGTTTAAATATTCTTTATAAATGTCACAAGGCTGAAGAATACATTGAACTAAAACTCTACAAACCAAAGCAAAGTTTTATGGAAGAAAAAAATGTATAATGATCTCATGTTTTCCACAAGAGTGGCTCTTTCACAGCCAGAAACCCTTCAGTATTTGTTTCTATTTTCTATTTGTCTGATGTGCACATCATAAAGTGATTACAATAACTGTGGTATGTCAGATTCAACCTAAAGGACATACAGGTTAGAATGTAGTATGGTTAGAAATATTACTCATAATTGAAGCCATCTTGATTCAGGTTTTTAAAAAAGTCTTTGTAATTGTAGACAGTCTGGAAAAGAAGTATTTAAATGGCCAATTCAGTGGTTTTTTCCCATCCTGCTGCTTTTCAGCAAAGAAAAATTGTGATGGATGGGTACCATTCATCAGGAGAAATAGTCAAAATATGAGATCACTAACCAGCAACTAGACAGGGCTTAGTCAACTCCCTTGTTTAATCACTGGGTATTCAGTGTCTGGATGGAGGGAGGGTGGGAGGGAGTTTAGAGGATTCTACAATTTAACAGTAACATATCAAACAAATTTTACAACATTATAAATATTTACAAATTTTAAAACATTATATATATTTAAACCAGGCTGTAGTAGCCTATTTCCAGCACAGCAGAGAGAGGGACTCTCAATCAACAGTGACTGCACGAAAGTTGGTGTATCTAGCAATAAAAGCTATTTTGGCATGTTAGCAAGACAAAGACTAGAGTTACGTCTCCTTTGTCAAGTGCAATCTAAAATCATGCCCAAAAGATACAGTTCCTGATACAGGCTATCATTTATCTCCCACCACTCATTCACAGGGCAGCTTACAAAATATTACTCTTCAGGCTATTTAAATCCTTATGCTATACCACTTAGTAAATAAATAAAACAATAAAAGCCAAAGGAAGATCTACTTTCAAAAGTGTTTTCATCTTCAGGCCAGTCTTGGGGGTACATAAGCTGTTCTGCAGGGTACATAACAGGGCATCAAAAAACACAGTGTGGGAACATAAAACTCATTAGGGATCATCTAGACGACCTGTGAGACCGATGGAGCATCTTCCTATGAGGGCAAAGCTCTGACCCAAGGCACTGCTGAATCCATTGTGAGCACACAGGTAAAAGATGGAGGAGGTTGGAAGGACTGCACTCATTTCCCTTCATTGGCAGGCAAGCCAAACACTACAGAATCCATGGATTATATATATAGGAAGACCAATCACATACAAACAGCTTTATAAGAGTACCTATATCTCTCTAAAAATATGGCTTCTGACGCAGAGATTGTTTTGGAAAGGAGTTAAACATGAAGGCACCCCAAGCACGTCATTATTAGCTTTACAATTATAGAGTTTCATTTGGTTTTAGATTTTTAGATACCTTTAAAGCAGACTGATTACAAGTATCTTGCCTACCTACAAAAGATATTGTGGAATATAGTAAATAATCTCAGTCTTCCTTGACAACTTCACAACAAAGGAATAAACTGCCAATGGGGGAAAAGTATTTTAATTAATTTAAAATCAACACTAAGATTACAGAAGTGCTGTTAACATTTTTTTAAGGAAATTGCCTCCTTCAGTAGTTAGCAACAGAATTTTTCATTTATTTTATTTTACCATCCCACACTGAAAACCTAGTATTTCATCAGCGAGTATTTACCTGAATTCTTCTCAGCAATGATAGTTTCAGTCTTAAAATTTTAGTGAATAGAAAATACCAAATTAGCTTTAAAAGTCAACTGTGCTTTAAGAAGAAGAAACACAGTGAATTTTAAAGGTGTGAAGGCCTCAGTAGAAGATTTATCATACCTACAGCTACCCACCGTACTGTAGACCATGCTTTATTCATTTTCCCATGCCATAATCCTGAGAACAATGAAAGAGAGACAGTAAAGAATGGAGATGCATGCCTGAAGGACTCCCTTGGCTGGCTATATTTAACAAATAGTGTTCAGTTTTAACTAGTTAAAGAACATTTGATTAGCATATCATAGAAACCAAAGAAAAGGTAACAGCTATGAAAAACCTTTTCAAACATCAAAGAGAAATGAAACAAGCTTATAAATAGAGTTGCCTGCAAGGAAACAATTTCTGGAATGTACTGGGGGAAGCAAGGGAGAATCCCACAACAAAGGAGATTGCAAAAGCCAACCCAGTTTAACAAGTGGAATTACCAGTTTGGAGACTACAGGGAAACAATGCAAAAACACCAGCAAGTCTGATACGAAGAACTTTTCTCAGTGTTTAATAAGAACACCAACATAAAGGCCAATTGCTAGGCAATTAAACATGGCTCTTTGGAAATGCAAAGCATTACACAGACTTGGTTAACTACTCTGGAGTACTAGAATTAATGAGCAACTGTAGCTCTCTTGGCATAAAGCTGAACAATTTCAGACACATCTGATCACAGTCAGAAAATGTTAAGCTATTGGAGTACCAGACAACAATTTATATATCATCAAACAGCTGTCTGCCAATTTATCATCTACTTCTTGCAGACACAAGAGATGATAAGCTGTAAAGATCTCAAAACCATGATTCTAATACTTTAAATCTACCTTTTATGTGTATTGTTAAAAACAAAGTCACCCATAGTCTAGTCTAGTCACACTAGACCCTAGATGTATAATGATGTATTTTTCAGATCTCTGACTGCAGCTAAGAGGATGATAACAACCCTGCTATGATGGAAAAATGGTGGTTGCCACTGCTCTCCAACACTCTTAAAATCCCCACAAACCCCCTAAGGCTGTAGAAGAGTACAGGTAATTGAGATATGCCAGTCTGGAAATGAGAGACTCACTTTGCAACATTTCTCCGTGCCCGTGCATGGCCCAAGCAGGCACCATGGCTCGTGGATCCAAGCAGCAAGTGCTGAAGTTCCTCAGCTGTTTGACACCCCACAAATACTCAACATCCCAGTGAGAGTCCCAGCTCCCACTGCCTCTTCCCACAAGACAGTGGGATTATCCAGGATGGCTCTGAGTAGCTGCACTGAAAGATGCGGGATTGCTGGTGCTGACTACAAACCAAAGCCCATCTCTGAGGAACCAGCAGAAAAACCAGCAATCCTATCCAACCCAACCCAGCCTTCCTTACCTTAGCACTGGCAGTTCCCACAAAACATGGGGTGATCCAGCCTGGACTTGTGTGTTCAAATAATTAGCTACATGAACAGCTATTTAATGGACTTCAGATAAACATCATCTTCCATTTGGAAAGGTAATTTATATACAAAACAAACTGCATCCAGTCTTGTCTTTTGATCATGTTCATGAACAGATCAGGGACTAACACTAATATTCCTACATCTAATTAGCTGCCATATAGTTAGGAAAAAAATTAAATTCATAATCCAGAAGTTTAATTTTTTTCTCTGTTTAAATCTAAAATAAAAATACATGTAGGCATTCCTTAAAATGAAAGTGCTTCAAGGACAGTAGAGTCATGTAAAAATATATTGCCTGTTGGCTACTGCACCATGACCAGAGAAGTGAAAATTGCTATTCCAAGTACTACAGCCAGGAAGTATTTAGGACAGATATTCAGCCAACTTTAACTAACTCCTGAGCAACAAGTCAACAAAGCCCAGTATCTCTAAATGCTCTGACAATTTATAACACAAAGAAAGGGTAAAGGTTTGCAAAATTTCTAGCTCCTTTTAAAAGTATCAAAAAGGACATAAAGGTAGAAGGTGAATGCATCATGCAATAAAAATTCAGTTAAGTAAAAAACACTAACCTTCCTGAAAATAATTAAATCAGATGACATTGTACTTCATTACAAAATCAGTTAATGATGATAAAATGGGTAAAAGTACAGTGAAAGTAAAGTAGAAGTCTTACTTTGGTGTCTAAATGTAGAAGTTGGTTGAAAATTCTGGGAACACAAATCTTAATCCTAATAAAACTTTCATATTTACATATGGCCAAATCAGCAGGTAAAATTAATGCCCAGGAATCCTTTCAGATTTGTCTCTCAAGCTCTCATTGTACGACCATTTTCCTTAGTCCAGTGTCATTAACACCAGTCACATTTGGGTTCACTGCAGCATACCACAAATGTGTTGATGAGTTCAGTGGTACATAAATTTGGAATAGCAAAAAAATGAACATCATAAGGCAATTGAGTTCACACTTCTGTCTGCTTCTTAAAAAAACCCAACCAAACAACAACAACATAACCACTTACTTCTTATTACATTTAAGGACCAAAATTAATGTTAAAACAGAAGTCTCAAAAAGAAGTGTGAAAGGTTCTAGCTGAGGGCCCTTACAGTTTTGCTAAACTGACTATTTAACAAAATATTTACCACCGACACTCTTGATATGGAATTTGGACACCACCTCTCACCCATTTTTATCCTATTCCCCTTCCTGAGCAGTGGCCAACAACAGCTACCAAGACTGGGGCAGATTTTGCTCCCCTCTGGCATCCTGTATTTCCCTCAGGAGTGCAAGCTGGGGTAGCTGCCCTCTTTCTCTGCTGTTGTGGTCTCCAGCTCCTCTCAAACATCCAGATTTTTTGCGAGTCACTCAGTTTGCTACAACACATGCTCCTTGCCTCTGCACTCGACAGAAGGTTACAATTAGGAACACTTCTGTAATTACTTAGATGAGCTGTTGTACACCTCTGAATTTGTCTTCATGTTCTCAAGAGTAAACCGCAGACTCTGCTTCTCAAGAGTCACTGCAGCTGCATACAAGTAAATAAATAGAAATCCTTTTCTTTTGACAAATGATTCAGCTTTTAAGAAAATAAAACAGCTGTACTGAGTTAGACCAAGGTCCATCTAGCTCAGTATCCTGTTTCCAAAAGCAGTCAGCAGCAGATGCCTAGGGAGTAGTATAAGAACAAGGAAACTATTTAATGATATAGATTGAAAATATTTTTCGCATATCCTTGATGGAAAACAGAGATGGAATTTTGACAGAAGAGGGGAAAAAAGCAAAAGAAAACAAGGAGTCCAACACACACACCCTTTGCAAAAGCATGAAACATTCCTTTCAAAATAAAAAGAGAATTGAGAGGAAGAGAAATCTTACAGATTTCCTTCTTTATTCTTTTTGTTTTTTAAAGAAGCCCTCAGGAGCAAGAAAAAACCAGCAACTTACTTGCTATTCAAAGGAACAGTGTAAGTACTTACTGATGCACATCACTGGCCTGCTAATTTTGAAGAACCCTTGACTATCAGTGTCAATGGCTTTTCTCTTGTGAAAGGGCCCTCATGGAAACCTACTGGTAGGGATTCACATCATGAAATCCCAGATAGATAAGAGCTCCCAAACAATTAAAATTAATGGATTTATAAATACAGCTTCAAAAAGTATATACCTCACTCAGAGGGAAAGCCTGCTCCACTTCATTCCCCGCGTCAGACAAGAACCATTGAGGCACTAAACTGGAAACAGGCAAACCAGGCTGCACTTAAAAAAGTACACAAAGTGTGGGGACAGTGAGGTGCCCCATGAAATCAACTGGAGGTTTACAGTTGGCTTAGTTGAATATGGGATCAGTTGCAGAAGTCATCCATGGGGACACAGGCTGGAGGGGCTATGAAGTCACAGATGCAGAAACCAACTACTTTGATTACACTATTAAGGTTCATATCTCCAGGACACCAGATCTGTGGATTTCAGAAGCTCCAGCTAAGTTAATGAAATGTGGTGATGACTCTTGCTCATTTGGGAATGGGAAGACAGAAGCATCAGGGTATGACAGAAGATGATGAACTTGAAATTTGGAGAGCAAGAATCAGCATGGAAAACAGAGCATTTCTAGGATGTGACATGAGCCCTGCCCCTAAGTGCAGACACAGACTGGAAGGTGTGCAGCTATAACCTGGAGAGGGAGCTGGCCATGGCAGAAGGGAACACCATGGATGCTTTGATCAACTACTGACTGACGGTGGAGACACAGGTGACATGGAGACACCATGAAAAAGCCAATCACAGCCCCAGGGATGTACCAAACGATGACTGCTGGGGAAAGGCAGCAAGGCTGCTTCCTCTCCTGTGGTGACTTTACTTGCAGTGCCACACATGCCTCTGGTCACCAATGTCCAAATCAGCTGGGTTAGACCTTGTGCAGGCAGGGGCTAGGGCTGCCAAGGTACTCAAGGAAAGGAAAGCCTGTCTTACAAACAGAGAAACAGAGTGTGGTGGGGTTTTTTGACTGAGTAAAACACAGGCTGAGGAGAGGCATGTACTAAACAACTCATCTGTATGCACGTATGTGAGCTATGCATTCATGGACTCCTGGGTGCACAGTAAGTTGTGTCAGAGATGCAGCTTTTTCCAGATATTTTAAAATACTCTCATTTTTTTAACAAGTGAGTACTGACAGGCACGCTCTGTGTTCCCAAGATGATCTATAAATATTACCCAAAGAAAGTCTTGTAAATACAAAAGTTGGTCGGTTTTTTTCCCCAGCTATGTTAGCAGGTCTAATAGAAAGTATTATCTCTCCTTACTAACCTTGAACGGCTTAGTAAGTTCTCCTACTTCTGAAAGAAAAAGAGAGGGTAAGCAAAAAAACCAAAAAACCAAAAAACCCCCAGCTGCATCCCTTTCGCAAAGGGGAAAACAAAGGGGCAGTGTTGTTAAACAATTTGCTTCAAATAACAGAGAACATCATGTCAAAAACCATCATTTAAAAAACATCTTCCAATATCCAAGGTTATCTATGACGCAAGTGCTTATTGTGACTTGTAGGCTGAAGACTATTTCAGCTCAAAACAGCCAGATTCAGGTGTTTTGAAAGAGAGCTGTGTTGAAATAAAAGATGGGTATCTTCTGATTTACTGCTCACAAATTTTAAGATTAATATGAGAGAAAGCCAGTCATTGCTAATTATAACTAAGATTTACAAATACTGTAAATGTTACACAAATTCTTAAGAGGCTTGCCCTGCATCATCAGACAAATGGAGCCTTCAACAGAGAACAGAAAGAAGTATCACCTTTAGGAAATTGTAATCACATAAAATTTAAGCCCATCCTCTCCACGTTCTTTGGGGAAGGGAAAGCATACTAAAGTTGCTGTATTTACACTGATAAATTATGGTTATCTATTTAAACCAGGGTTTTAATTAGATACAGTATGCACATAAAAATGCAAAATTAAAAAAAAATCAAACTAAATTTTAATAACGATCCTGCAGATACCATATCAGAAAGTTTCAGCCTTCCATTCAGATCACTTGAAGGCTTTTTTTTTTCATTTTCTTTGTCTATAGTTGCGCAGTAATTTTTTTCCATAATAATAATGCTGCTCTTAAAGCCAGTCTCAATGAAACACCAAACCTGAGAACATGCATTACCATCTAAACATCCTCATAACAACCCTGGTATTCCCATGCTCTCTGTACCTGCTGGGTTTTTTATCATGCCAGTAAACAATGAGTTTAGAGAGAAGGTTGCCTCATGTCACATGCAACAGCAGCACATCTGTCTGCAGCTTTCCCTTTTCTATGTGCCTGCTGTATTCTGTGGAATTTCACTGAAAAAACAACACAGTTTTCCAAACTGTGCCGTCCTCTCTGTGGCCTTCTGCTGGTATGCACAGAGATGCAGAGCACCAGAGTCTACTGCTAGCCTACTGCCTCACCAGTGTCAACCTCTCTTCCTTTGAGCTGCTCTAATCACATCTCATTTCAAGCCATAAAGGCACTTGAGAGCCCAAGGATGCTGGGAACAACAGAACCTGTTAGGTATAAGCAGTTAATTAACTTCTGTTGAACTGAACCAAAAAATCAATTTGCTACCATTTCTTTATGGCATCTAAAGATGCTACACATTTATTAACTTATTGCAGTACTTTTCTGTTTGATATTTACACATCTGTATTGATAAGCTGACCCACTAAATAGAATTTGGCCATGTATACAGATATATTATGAATTAATTAACCTTCACTTGCTACTTAATTAGCCAGTGATAACATTTCTCATTTCACATTAAAAACTTGCTGGCTGCTTTCACACCCCTGATTCTCACGTGCATTGCTGAGATGCACAGCTGCTTTATAGCAAATCAAAGCACACCGAGATACAGCTGACACAAATCACAGTGGATATTTTTGCAACATCCAGGACTGAAAGGCAAATAACTAATTAGAAAGAACAGCCTTATTTAATTACCTAATAATAAACTCCCTTGCTCGTTAAACACATTACATATATTGTAACAGCTGGCATACTGAAGTATCTGATAAAGGAAAACCTGCTTATAGTACTGTTTGTACTTTAGGGAAAGCTGGATAAATGGGATTTTTTATGGTAATACTCATTTAAAATGCCATCTACAGGTCCAAGAGTGGAGGACTTATCTATACTGCAACAATGTCAAGGCTGGGTAAAGAAAGTAAGAGTAACCATCTCTTAGGCCAGCCCTGAGTGATGAAGAAGACCAACTTACTCCTGCAGGCTACAGGAACAACCCTAGAGGGCTGCTGCCCCAAAACCAAAATGAGATGCTATGAGCTTAGGACAAAATGGCATATGGTTCTTACATAAAACACAGTCACCTTTATTTCCAGGACAGTATTCTTTCTTTTTCCTTCAAGTGCTGTCTAAAGAAAAAATGCCTCAAGAAACCTAGCAGCAGGGATGGTAACTGGAAACCTCCTCCTTCCAGATGAGCACTCACCACAGACTCCAGAGTGTTACATCTTCTCTTGCTCTCTTACTGCCTACAGAATTTCTGTGGTGCTTTCTACACAACAGCCAGCTTCAGTGAGGGGTGTCACCTTCCCCACCTATCATCCAGCAGTCTTTCACTGACTTGCACACCCATAAGACCTAAATCTGCATTCCTAGTGGGAATTTCCTTCTCCCTGAAGAAAAAGAAGTCACGGTAAGTACCAACAACTCAGTAAGAATAACTTTGCTTTTAAAATAAATTTTAAAAGACTGAGTAGGGAAAATATCATGAACGCTTGCTTCTTGAGCCTAGTTGAGGCTAAAGGTGAGGGAGAATGGCTGTAGGCAGTCCTTTGCCCTGTCTGCCCAATACCAAGACCATTACTATCATTAAATTGGTAGTGCTGCAAACACTGTCTCGAATGAAGGCAGGGCTTTACACGTTTGATTGCAAATCCCAAACCTCAGCTTCTTTGTGGTTAATTGAGTTTTAAGGATCTCCTCTTGCCTGGGTGCTCTCACAACCTCATCCATGTGGGAGGGCTTATGGGTCTCTCTTTCTCTCTCTTACTCTACTTCAGTACTAGGCTACCTGTTTTTAAAAAACTTGTAGGAACCTCACTATCCTTGACACTATGATCTCTGTCAAATTTGGCTGAAACTGGCCAGTGGGGGTTTACAAGTTAGCAGGGGAGGGGGGAAAGAGAAGCAGACTGACTGTGTAAGCCTCATTTCCTCAAGAATCCAGGCTAAAAACAATTATAGCCAGAAGGTTCAATTAAAGAAGGAGACTCATAGACATTTGCTGCACTTCAAACACAAACTGGTTCATGCATACTAATCAGTTAACACAGCTCTCACTGAAGGAACAAGAGTTTTGCAGCAAATTAATATTTATATTGATTTAAACCAAGAACTGTGGCAGGCTGGAATTTCAACAGCATCAACATGTTCAGCACGAAGCACACAATCACCCTTGTATTTCTAAACTAATTTACTCACGTGATAAGATGCTCACAGTATCTCCACAGCAATATCCACAGATCTCCAACTCTGCACATGCAAATCCTATGCCTGCATTTTTAGTAATGCTGACACATGTGGTATGACCAGTGCTTTGAAGCACAATGTGAAGCAAAATGCATAGGGGGAAAAGCCTACATTTTCATGACATCCATTATTATCCACTAGTTTAGGAAAATTACCATTAAGATACTGTTGAAAAAGGAAATATCCTTCTCTCTTCTGTATCTGAAATCAGCAAACTACATGCATATTTGATAGCACTTGACAGATGTTCATATGTTCACATCTGCAAATGAAGTAAGGGAGAATTATACTTCAGAGGAACAAGACTTCCTTGTTGTAAATTTCATATTTTTTTACATGCATATTCTGGTTCATTTCTAGCTTTAAAATGTTCATAAATTAGTAGTAATGGTTGGTATTTATTTTAAATTTGCAAAAGGTTGTCCATCTTTTTATTTTTAACAGACAGAGTTCACTGCCATAACATTCCCGTACCTAGAGAGATTTTCTTTTTCATAGATTTACCTTTCTCATAGGTAGCAAAAAATGAGCCCAGTTACATGGGTCACAACTATTTCAAACTAACAAATTTACATTAGCTGTTCACGTTACTAAGAGTGAACTCCAAATCACCCATTAGTTCATCCCCTTCCTGGGCATCTCCACAAGGGCATTCTTCTGCTACAGATGACAGGTTTTTCTGAGTCTGGTCTATACCCCAGCTTTTTTCTTAGCCAAGGCATCACTATGGCAAAAGCACTGCCCACCTTTTTACTCAAAGCAGGTCACACCAGAGTTTCCAGTTAGCAAAAGAGCTACCACTGCCTCTCAAGAAGGGTTTCACTCTGTTGCCACAGAGAAGCCAGCAGGACCACTTGGAGCACCCTGGGATATCCTGGACTGTTGCATGGTGCCAACAAGGGCAACACACTCCTTTGACAAATCACTGAAAAGCCATCAAGAGTATCCAGGGCATCTCAAATAGAATCAGATGCCTCTGAGTGGGCAACGGAATCAAGCCAAAAGACTCACATCATATCCCCAGCAAATAAATACATATTAATTTTAAAGTGATGGCCTAATCTAGCAAGCAATCCTTGAAATAAACCCTGAACAACCATGATACATCTCCTGACCTTCACATGTTATATCTAGCTTAAAAAGTTGGCTTTTATTGTGTGTTTTACTCAGTGGGGGCTGAAGGCTAGGAGCCTGTTTGATAACAGCCAGTGGGGCTTGGTCCAATGTCTGACATGCTGGATTTTATTTTTTGGCTCACTGTCAATCAACAGAGAAGGTCCCAGCCTCTCAGTTGGCTTTGAATCACAGCTAGGCAGTTCTCATGGTCACTGCATGTCTGTACAAGTGCCACCAGCCTGCACTGGGTAAGCTCCTCTCCTGACAGCATCTAAGATGGTAAACAAACCCATTCAGTCAGAGGCACAGCTTCACTGTGGAATGTTCAGGGCCCAAACTGAATTTCAAACTAGAGTAAACAAACCAGGTTTTTACAAAGTTTAAAAGTTGCCTGGCCTATTGGACATGCAGGTGAGGTGGCAGCAGCACACCTGATAGGCCAGGCCATCCCCGCAGCTGCCATGACACTGCACACTGTAGATCTCCTCTCATTCAAGCCAAGAAGTCCTGTGAGGAAACAAGGGCTGAGAACTTGTAAAACCTCATGAGAAAGGGAAGATCTACAGTGCAGTGACTGCACCAGGTCACTTATCAGTCAGGAGCATGGCATCAGTGCCATGTTGTGAGCAGTGTGTGAGCCTGCAGGGTGACAGCAGCCCACAGGGAGCAGGACACCTTCCTTGGGCCCCTGAGCCAGCAAGTACACACCAGGGTTTGCACCACAGCTGCTACACCCCTCATATGTTTTTCATATGCAGTATTCCACTGATTCTCTACTTCTTTGTCTTTACTGCTTGATGATTTGATCTTTCCAAGCATTAGGGTTCTCTTGACTCTTAAGGCACTGCTCACATCACCTAGTAACACAACTCATTAACAAAGCAGATGAGAAGATAGTTTATTTTCACCATTATTAAGCTCTTCTTTATTGTGGTCAAGACCTTGCAGGAATCTCATACTGGGTGGCACACCATACCCACAGCCACAAGACGAACAACAAGGTCAAAGAAAAGGGATACTTTGAATTGCCTTTTGCATTTCAATTGTGGGACTTATACCTCACAGCAGGCTTTCAGTGATGTTCCAAGATCTCTAAAGCCACAACAGTTTTCCTTTTATTGCAATAGGTTTCCAATGAAGTTAATTTCCTCAAAAAAAGGTGCCGGTCCTCATAGAAGAGATAACAAGTTTGGAGAGGGCACAGCTGTCAAACACACTTGCAAATAAACCCCCCAATTCTTATTGTGTTGATTTTTAGATTTAAAATATCTTTCCAATGCTGGGGATGAATTGGACCAAAGGAATACAGGTCTTGTCTCTGCTAGGCTTTTCCATCAGACAAGCACAACCTTGTCTTTTGTATTTTATGATGCAGTCGAAGTATAACAGCTTGGGAAGAACAGCTGATGCCCGAGCTGAGCGAAAGCTATGCACACAAGGCCAAGGGAAAAAAAAAGCACCTGGAATGAAAGAGGAACCACCTGCCAGAAAAATAAAGGAGTAGGTGGGGAGACCTGGAGAGAGCAAGCCTGTGGGAACAGTGAGTGACCTGAGTTAATAGGGAGCGTGGGGGAGGAGTGGGCAGTGAGCAATTGCTCTTGTGTTCAAAATCCTAGTGATGGGATGAGTCAGAGACTCTGATTGAATTTTGCCTTCGCTACACCCACAAACTGGTTATTATAAGGCTTAGGGGAGCATGGATCGGTGCAGCAACAAAAACTACACAGTGAATTTATGGGTATATGAAGCACCCCAGAGTGCCTGAAAATCTGCAGAACATCTGGCAAACACCATGCCCTTTCATACAAGGTTTCCTGTGGCCATAACTAATCTGCCTTGCTGCTCTTCCTCACATAATAAGATTTAGACTGATAACTGAGTGGCAGCTGCATCTGATATGAAGGAGTATGGCACAGTATCTGGAAATGTTCTTTGCCAGTCTCTTCTGGAAGCAGGAAGCTCCAAGAGTTAACTCAACCCAGCAAGACCACTGCCCAGGAACTACTACATTCTCCTTTGGTCCTTCAGGACAACACAGTTCAGTGAACAAGAACACAGATTTGTACTACCTCCCTCAGTGACTGTTCTTTAACTGCTTTTGCTTTCAACCATTTCTGTTCCTCGTGCTCATCCTCCTCCCCAGGCCAGGTGACCAGCTCAGCCAGCTCTAACACACTGAAACCAGCAGTGGAAACAGCACTGGTAACATTCCCTCGTTCACATCTGGAAACTGCACTGGTAACACCCCCTTGCTCTTACCAGGTGGCCCTAAGAGGCCAGAGGACGAGAGGCTGTCGTGACACATCTGCTCACGAAAAGCACCTGCTCTGACCACCCAGAGGCTCTGCCACTGAACTGCACCACTGGCAAGAGGGGCTGCCTGTGACTTCAGAGGGAAGGAAGGCCTGGTAACTCAGTATCCAACTGGATTCTACTTTGAAAATGGAACTTAAGTTATAACTGGGTGCAGAGTTTTAAAATCTGGCAGCTCAGGCAGTGACAGGTGATAGCAGTGACAGCCAGGACAGCTTTGTGTTCTTAGTGCTGCTGCTGAGAAAGACAAATGAAGAAACAAAACAGGGCCTTGAAGGAGACACACAGCTTTTGTAGCAGGCTATGTAATGAACTTCAACTGGTTCAACTGCTCTGCTCTTCACAACCTCGGTCTGAAGGCAGAGATATGGGCAGCAGGTTAAGACTTGCTCCTCTGAGCTGACTTGATGGCTAGTGGTCCTCTAGTAGAGGGGCCAGCCCTTGGCTTTGCCCTGGCAGTCCACCAGGGCTCCTGCAGGTTAAGCACCACAGGTGGCTGGAATGAGCTGCACCTCCAGACTTTGTTCTGAGATAAATCAGAAACGTTCCTCTCAGCAGAGAGACAAACCCTAGCAAGGAACATGGTGCCCTCTGCAGTGATCAACAGACTTTTTAAAAAATAAAATAAAAAAAAATTAAAAAGCTAAACACCATGTAATACAACAGCTAAAGGCTTATTGCACTTTCTCTCTTTACCAATTTAAGTCAAGCTCATGAATTTTTAAATGTGTAAGCCCAGCAGTTCAGCTCCTTGGTTTTTAATTTTATCTTCCTTTTAACCCTTCCAAGCCAGATGAGCTGGCATGGAGACAGCTGCATGAATAGATATGAGGGAGGCAAACAGGAAAAAGGAAGTATTAAGGGAACTCACGCCTGCTGAGGACTACAGGGGAACATAGAGAGTTTTTATCAGAAAACAAACAAGAACAGGTGATTAAACAAACACAGAATACTAAGAGTCCCTAAGCTCAGAGATAAGGGAGAGGTCTTCAAAAAAAGCTTATCCATTCTTAAACCCCTTTTACCTCCATTTATGCAAGAGGGTGCTGCCTAAATTTGTAGTTTCAACTTATATTTAATGCAGAAGTTGCATGGCTGCATGAACCACCTGAACAGAGATAAAAATGGGGAGCTAGCTGTGATAGGCCTTGATGTAACCACCTCTTTTTAGCAGCTGCTCACAGTGGCATGGATTGGGTATAAGGTGAAATATAGTCTCAGGAAATAGAATGGCATAATTCCATGCAGCACTTTATTCCGAGCGCAAAATTGCCATAGCCTGAAAAAGCAGGGCCTTTGGGAATCGTACCTGTCCTGAGAACAGCGTTTTCACAAAGCAGATTTAAAATCTTCTCTCACTCATAAGGCTTCCTTTGAACTCACTAGGGAGAAACATGCCCCTTCCAGAGTGAAGTGAGTGGAAAAAAACCCACCCAGTGTCATCCTTAGGACAATTCAGAGGAGAATCTCTTCTGTTTTCCAGTACAAGAACTGGGGGCATCCATGAGATGGGGAGGTTTAAAAAGAACAACAAAAGTTGCTTTCCACGCTGTACATAATGAAGCTATGGGGGTGGTTGCTGTGCATGCTGAATGTGAGCATGGTTAAAGAGCAGGACAAATCCAGTGGAAAGGTGACCGAGAGCTATTAGGTACAAACATACCATGTCTGGCTCTCAATGTCCCTGGGCAGCACATCCCTAGGAGCCAGCAGAGCACTCCAGGAAGCCACTGCATGTTTACAGGTCACCTCCAAGACATCCACTACTGGCCATTACTGGGTCACTGGGCTAAATGGGGCTTTGAATGGCCCCAGGGTGGCCATTGATATTCTGGACACAGAGGGAGCACACAGAGTTAATTCAGTCAGAATTAATTCCCCAGAGTTAATAGTTACCTAAAACAGGCCTTGATTGGCACTTTCTCTTCAAGCCTACACTTTGCAGCAACTCAGACACATGAAAGCTTCTGCCAGGTAGTGTTCTCAGACTAACTAGAGATTATTGGACATTTTACAAGAAAAAACAGAGGTGGGTGAAAAAGGAAGTATGCACCAAAGTTGTTCTGCAGGAAGAATGAGACCTGGATTTTGTATCCTCCATCTGAAAAGTTACACCCTGCAAGTTCCACATCCCCAGAGCCCGCAACTACTGAAAAGAGCAGCCTATTCTCCAACATCTTGCTGAAACTGGGTCACTGTGAAGCAAAGCAGGCAAAATTCACGGGCCCACAAGGTATAAGCCACTCTGTCGCCCAAGAGAAATTACTTTGCCCATTTCAGTCATTCTTTCCCACCAGCTGTGGGCACAGTCCTTGAACTCACCTTGCCTTTGAACACTGTCACACCACATAACCAAGTGATGGACAGAAATTCAGCCAGCTAGGACACTATAAACACTCATTTAAATGCTTTCTAGTATAGACAAAACATCCCCTTTCCAAGCTCATCTATAGTCTGTTCAGAATGCTTCACCTGCCAAAGTGAGCAAGGCATTATTTATTTCAAATTGTGAAATGATCCCAAGTCCCTGACATTTGTAAAACATTTAGAGACCCACAAAAGAATTACAGGAAGACAAATGACTACCTACTGCCTCCAAACTCAGAGCTCATTCTCGTACAAACACCCTGCTCACTTTACAAAGCCTTTTTTCCTCCTTTTTCTAAATAAAGCTGAGGCCATCTTAAGAAGATTATTTTCAGTTCCAGATCTTTCAACATAGTGGATGCTCCTAAAATTTCTCTTTTTTTTCCCAGTAACTTTTTAACTTGGTAAGCAAGTCTGTGCACAGCTTTCAATTACTTTTTATTCTGTGGTGCCAAATGAGACCAGATAGACATATTCTTAAAAGGCTTTCATAAAAATGCAGATGACCAGTTCACAGCAGTCTGCTGGCTCAATAAATAGATGAGTTTGAAGTGTTTAGGCACTAATGAAAAACTGAAAAAGTTATCTGGACCCATAAAGAAGCTTTTGCTTCCTTGTTACCACCATAAAACTTGCAACAAGAGTATCTTCAAGATACCATCTCTGTTACCTATATTAACTTAGACAACATATCCTTCTAGTAGCTGACTTGCAGAAAGAGTATAAATCCGAGTCAAGAAATGACAATAGGACTGAAAATTCAGATGTGCCTGCAAACCTAAGAGTTAACTCTAAGCAAAACACACACAATTGTATCTTCTTATCTGCCAAACTATCCCCTCTTCCCTCTCCTAAACATCACCATTCGTTTTAATGTGGGGTTTTTTTTTTAATTATTCCAATTCAAATACAGCAAAGTGTTGCATGTTCTTGTCCTCACATATTATATTATATAGTAGTATTTCTTTGACAGGATTTCGGTTTTACTACTAATAGGACAAGAAAGCCTTGAAAACAGACTTGCTTATAGTGTCCATCTTGGAGGGATCTAAATGTGATATATTAAGTTATATATCCGCGTTATTCAATTTTAAATTAAGCTACTTCAACCCAGGGAGAAGTATAAAATCACAAATGAAGCAGTTTCTGAAATTCAAACTTTTGTGCTAGACAGGTCACTTCACTTCACAGACCCTTCCAAAGGCATCCAAAGGGGAGCCTGTAAGGGCTTCAAAAAGGTTTCAGGATGGTTGAGGCAGCAGACAAGGCTGTGGCCGTGCTTCCTCAGCATCCTTTATCTTCCCACCACCATCAGGCCCTGCCAGGAAAGGTCCCCTTCATTCACCTCAAGCACAGTGAACCGGATTAGCCCGGAGACACTTTCATCCTCACATTAAGCTCACCAAGGTCACTTGCCCAGTACAGTTTTGGGTGTGTTTGTGTGGCCACACTGGTGACCCAGTCATGTGAGGCTTCTGCTGGAGGGAGCCTCATTGCTGGCAGCAATGTTGCGGCCACCTAATGGGCACACATCTGTCCAACTGCTACATCCTCCATCCATGGGGTACACATGGATGATCCACCTGCATTCCCCTAAAACCCCACAAATGCCCTGCTCAGAACAGAGCAGACTCTGTCCTTTACCAAAGAGGGAGGAACAAATGCTGAGCTGCTTCTCAGAAGCCCATGCTGCAGAACCTGGCTTGAAACAAGCAGGTTTCTGGCCTCAATCTGACCCAGGCTCATTAGTCTTTAGCTATTTCTGTCTAGCCTGGAGCATCTCACAGATGAAGGATATTCAGAGCCCAGACAGTCTTCCACAGTAAGCATTTTGGATCCTCAAAGCTGTAATCAGTCCAATGGGTTGTTGTTGCAACTTTTGCCGGGTTTAAAGTCAAATATTGCAAGGACAGGTATTGGGAGCCAAAAATGCCTTCTCAGTTAAAAGTAAACAAGGTCCATTAAATTTTGTTGACTTTCTGCTTGGTACCACCGGAACTACAAATATACTTCTTTAATACAGGAAGATTTGGATTATGATGCAATTGTGTTACTCCAGAAGGCCAGCCTAAGGCCACACACTGTCACTGGCAGAAGTGACCCAGTGCTCTGCTGGTGCCACATAGCCCTTCTGCAGCAACAACTTATGTTTTCAACCTGGTACACTGCACAATCACAAAGAGAGCAGTGGGAGCACAAAGGAGGGCATGGTATGACATAGAGGCAAGTGTCCCTGGCTGGGATCACATCCTTTGGTCCCAAAGCCAGCTTTTGCTAGCTGAGAAAAATCCTAAAACTACAGGAAAGTCTGTGCGAAGGTGCTTCTGCTCCCACAGTCACAGGACAGTTGAAGTTGAAAAGGTCCTCTGGATGTTATCTGGTCTAACCCCCTGCTCAAGCAGGGTCACCTAGAGACAACTGTCCAAGGACTATATTTTAGACAGTTTTTGAGGATCTCCAAGGATGGAGACGCCACAAAATCTCTGGGCAACCTGTGCCAGTGCTTACAGTGAAAAAGTGTCCTCTGATGTTCAGAGGGATCCTCCTATGGTTCAGGTTG
Source organism: Leptocoma aspasia (assembly GCA_013399835.1). Lineage (NCBI taxonomy): Eukaryota > Metazoa > Chordata > Aves > Passeriformes > Nectariniidae > Leptocoma > Leptocoma aspasia. Next base: position 2,681,469 of record VXAX01007965.1, read on the forward strand.
TGCCTGTTACCTGCAGCCCTGTCACTGGGCATCACTGAGCAGAGCCTGGCTGTGTACTCTTTGCACCCTCCCTGCAGGTATTTATATGCATTGATGGCATCCCCTGAGCCTTCTCCAGGCTGAACAGTTCTAGTTCTCTGAGACTTTACTCATGAGAGGGATGCTTCAGTCTCTTCATCATCTTTGTGACCTTTCACTGGACTCTCTCCTGCAGCTTCATACTTGTGCTCTGGTAGTCTAATGCAGCTGGCAGATACTGATAGCATGCTCCCTTGTCTGCCCTGGAAATCTGGAAAGAAGATGGCATGCAGGGGAGCATATGTCCCTACCCAGAACAGGGACTCTTTTGATCAACCAGTGTGTAAAGGAAAGCCTGTCTCAGAGTCCTGTATCTTGTGTTTGACTGACTTCTAAGAGAGCAGCTGTAACTACCAGGCACCACCTAAATGTAACATAACTCCATCACAGACTAGAAAAAAAAAAATTCTGTCTTTTCTGGGTAGAAGGATGTTTATCCAGGGACTCAGCATAATTTATTTTTACAGCAGGTATACCAAACCAAGAAAGTTAAAAGGCTAAGTCTCCAGAGCTCTAGATGCTATGTAAATAAATGCTAAATAATTGCCTGCATTAAACTGTGGTTCAGTGTTCAGCAAGGAAAATAGCTCTTGTTTTTTTTAATTAAATTCTGATTTTATCTATAATTCTAGACTGTTCTGCTTGTTCATTTACATGAAAAGTCATCCCACTTGTTGAGTGCCAAAGCATTATTCTGAAACTGTATGAGTAACACCAGTACTTCCAAAATCTACGTATCAAATAGTTTTACGTGACTAACCTAAAGTCCCTCAGCCACCAATATAAGCAAAATGATCTAACCAGGCACACACATTCTTGCTGTAGAGATATGTCAATTTACAAACACCCTTCTGAATAACTGAGATAATGACTGTGAGGACACCAGCCAGTACAGCCCAGAGCCGTGAAATCACAATGGTCCCAGTTTCCTGTGCACAGCAGGATCAGGTAGCACATGGAAATGCACAACTCCAACTCATGCTCAGAGCCAAGGAGCTGCAGTTGAAGGCACTGTCATCCCACTATTGGACTTCCCTCAATCTGTAGCAGAGTTGGTGGGAAGAGACCTGTGCCTCCACCTCTGCTGCTTCAGGCCACAACCTGAATTCTTGCTGTAATCCCATCTTTCCCAGCAATTTAACCCATTTGACTCAACTAGAAGATGCAACACAGGTGCAGGAAGGCACACATGCATGTTCTCTTCTGCATGAGAGAGGGTGATGATAGGCAGTGGGACAGAGCAGCAGCACTTCAGCCACCACAGCTGGGCTGGAGTGGGCTTGCCCTTCAGGACAGATGTCCTCTCACACTAGGTCAAAACACGGCTACTTGCTCTAACTACATTTTTTTACAGGGTTTTGGACTTCTCTCCACTGAGCAATGGTGCTGGTTGTCAGTAAGTTATCCACTGTGATCCCTCAGGATTTCTCTCCATGGTATTATTAGCTTAGTCTGTGACTCCAGTTTTTACCTGCAGACAACAACCATCCCTGAACAAAAGTCTCCAGCTTGAATAGCTGGCAACTCCACTGCGAGTGCCCAGTACTACCAGGGACAGCGGTGCTGTCCTCAGGCATCAAGGGCAGGTGCATCACTGCTTTGGCCAGGATGATGCAGCAGCAGCACCTCCTTCACTGCAGAGCCAGCCCAGGGGTGACCAAGTCCTGCTGCTTATCTCCAGCCTCCCAGCCACAGACCCGAGACTTTACAACACATAAAAATTCCCTTCTACTGACCTGCTTATTTTTTGTAAAATCAGAGTGTTGCCCACTTGCTGCAGACACTAGTCTGCTTGTTTAAAAAAAAAATTATCCCACTGGCAGATAACCAATATACAAGAACATCTACAAAGAAGCTGTTACAGTTTATCGTGCAGTAATCCGTGGATTAAGGTCATTAATAGCCCTCGATGACATACTGCCATGACTCCAAAGGTGCTCTTCTGGCTTACAGGATAGATATACAGAACATAACCCCCTCATAAACACTTCCCCTGAGATACTGTCTTCTAAATCTTCAAAAGAAAAGAAGAAATGAGAAAAAACAGAAGGCTGGTGCTTAACACAATACCTTGCATTGCATAAAAAAAAGTTATAGTGGAAATAAACCACTCTGACTTATCTTTCAGACTGATGTTTTCACAGTAAAAGAGTTGTTGGTAACTGAAATTTTGATCCTCAGAGCTGAAATAGCAAGCCAAGACACTCTCCCATGCCCAGAAGATAAAGCCATAAGTAAAACTTCCAAAATAAAATCTGAAATTCTCAACTCTACCCTTTAATTATTTATACGAAGTAAGCCTTCTCCTTCTGTTGACATGAGAACACAAATATATCATCATGGAAAACACTGTGTACTCCTCAAATCCCAGGGGATCATTAATCTTCTTTTATGCAGTACATGAACTATTTTCACAGAACTTTTTAAAATAATTTTCTAAAGCATGCCTGATGTCATGAGGCAGTCAGAAGAAGAAGCTGATGCCCTAACATTATAATTGCTAAATATCCTCCAAAAAAGAGAATCCCTTTGCTCATCCTAAACTTAAGCTCATACCTGCACTATCCATACATGTAATTACCAATGCTATTAATTTACCCGAGTCCCAAAAACCAAGAGTAAACAACCCTAGTGTCAAATCTGAAGTAATGGATGGACTTTTCTCACTTCTGTTGACCTAAATGAAAAAAATCTGCACTCTTTCCATATGATTTGTTTCTTTAGGACTCTGGGAATGGCATAGTATTGTGCCACTGTGTATTTTCATTTACCATGAAACAATTATAATTCATAAAATGTACTCGGGAGAATACAATTGTCCTACCAGCTGCAACCAATTCTGTATCCCACAGTCACATGCAATTTTTGTAAACAACATAGTGACATTTGAAAACAAAAACCTTAGAAAGAAATCTTAAAAGCTTCAGTAAACAAACGTTATGATAAACAACATTTGTTTCAATATACATCTTACCAAGAACGAATCACTCATCATTTCCTATTTTACTTTCACTACAATGTAGTAGCATTTTCACTACACATGCAGTTTCTTTTTCTTACCTTTAAGGAATCAAAGCAGGCAATAACTCTTCCATTTTCAACCTGGCAACTTTTAGGGGGGTGTGCAAATTTGCATTCTTCATCAGAGCGTGAACAAGTTCCCCTCTGAAACTGCCTGCACACTTCTAATGTCAGCCATTTTGTGTCTCTTACGGGAGCAACATTCAAAGCCATGATGAGAAGCTGATTTTGAACTTGTACGTTGCTGTCAGGTGAAATATGCTGAGGAGATTTCCAAAACTAATGACAAAGGAAAAGGGGGGGGGGGGGGGGTAATCAGAAAAAAAAAACCCTTCAATTCTAATGGAAAAGAAAGTTAAAAAAAAAACAAACCAGTGAGGGACAATTACTGACGTCCGACACACACAAAGCAGAACAAGCAGAGAAAGTTTATCAGCAAGCAGTNGGTAATCAGAAAAAAAAACCCTTCAATTCTAATGGAAAAGAAAGTTAAAAAAAAAACAAACCAGTGAGGGACAATTACTGACGTCCGACACACACAAAGCAGAACAAGCAGAGAAAGTTTATCAGCAAGCAGTCACTCATCAATCATTAAGTCCCACTTGTAGACTTTTGGCTGGGAAAACACATGCTCAGTCATATTTCTGTCTGTAAAACACGTGGGTTTGTTGATTGTAATCACGGATGCACTGGTTTTAAGCCAAGGTCCATCAATGCAATGGCACTCCTTGATAGAATAGCAGTCCTCTGATGGTTGCTTGCTGGTATTGATTACACGAGGAAAGCAATGCAGTCATTTGTTCATGTCCCAGGAATAATAATAATAATAATCCTTTTTCTGCTTTCAGTTTCCCACCAACTAATTGGCAAATGGAGACAGCTGAGGTATCTTCTGCCAGGTGTAAGGTGAAGGCAATGTCTGGCTGGCAAAGACGGGATTTTGAGAACACGGGCGTAGCAGTCCTCGCTCGTAAAAGTGACTTGGCAAAGGCACTTTTTAAGTCACTGACCTGACAAAACAAATACAGCATCAGTTCACATGCAACTCATTCAAATCAACATTATGAAACCTACAGTCCCTTTTTATCAGATATTATAAACATACAGCCAAAGTTCACTCTTTAAAAAAAAAAAAATCATCCTCCTTTGTGAAGTGACACGTGATAGGGGAATAACCAGTTGAAACACATACTGCAGTAATATTCCAGGCAGCAATCCAAAAGTTGGGAATGACTTAAATAGATGAATGTGGCAGACACAATAATTAGGCACACTAGTTGTGAAACAATTCCATCAAATGTGCTTAGTCTCCAAAACTGTATACAAGAACCCGTTTCCATTAATTTATCACTTGGCCCTTTACACTGTGTTACTACATTATAAGCTGTTACTCATTACTTGCTCTTCCTTAGAAACAAGGGTGATAGCATTCTGCTCAGATTTTTTGTCTCCCTCCATTTCTCAAGGAAAAAAAACCCCAAAAAATATCATTCCAAAATTATAGGAAATTAAACCTTCCATATGCAGACAATAGAGTTGGTTTTCCCATTAACCTAGAGGCTGTTCCATAAAGGCTTCACGAAAGGGCTCAAACACCAAGTCACCATGCTCCTTTGAGTCCTTTCTAATATGAAGCAGTCTGTATCTAAATATTCCTTTGACTTAATTAGCCTTTGTGTACCTCTGCAAATACATCCTTCAGCATCAAAACATCAGATTCCAATATGGCACTTTAACTATTTGGGGACTATAAATTACCTATAGGCATAAAATACGGTATTTTACAGAAAAACAGATCTGAAAATCAAAGGATTAGATATTACAAAAAATTTTAACCACTAACTATATTTTATACATAGACAGTGAAACCATTAACATGATGTTTCCTTCTACTCAGCTTCAAAGGAACACAACTTTTACTTTGCAAATACCAGCCAGAAACATTTGATGGATTATTTTTGTGCAAGAAAAAAGAAAAGGGGAAGGACTGGAATAAGTGAGATTTTAAAATACGTCAATAAAAATAGTTCTAAAAACACTGTCAGTTTTTCCATGTCAGAACTATTACCATTCTGTGCTTGAATTCACCGGTCTTAATTGAAGTCAGTATTGTTAGTTAAGTAAGAATTACTCACATCCAGTTTCAGGATCAGATCCCAGTTCTGACTTCTAGGTCTTCACATCAAAAGGCTTTTCAACCATTTAGCAATGCTACCAGAAGGGGTTTTAGTAAGTGACCAATACTTACACCAACGGTTCCTAGTGCTAGCATGAATAAAGGAAATACGATGCTAATTGCTCAAAAATTCAGTTTCAAGTCCAATGTGCAGTAAGATGGGTCTGGATGACACTTAGCTTTACTTGGTCATAAAGAACAACAAGAGAATCAGTACATTTTGAAATAATTCTATGCAATTATAGTACAGTACATAAATTACAAACTCCTCAAATTAAATATTCCATCAATGTTGTCCGACAGCATCAATGAAGAATGAGATTAAGCTAAAAGCATACAAAGAGGTGAGAAAATACCCATAACTGATGAAAAGGAAAGAGAGGAGGAAAGACAAGAAGAGCCTCTCCACAAGGGCTTGTTGAGCTGATAGCTTGTTGGGCTGATGATTTAGCTGGCTAAATGTAAAAGAGGAAATACTCTCCCTAGAGCCACACATTCCAATTCAGAAATGTCAGTAACAGTTTTCAGTAATAGATGTAAGAGACAGATGGAAATTTTGGGAAAAGGGTAAATGTTATACTGCACACTGCTGAAAGTCACAAGTAGTAATACTCTGCCGGGCTGCACACCATAAAATTGACAAAGTTGTTTCTCAAGTAGTAGGTGTTAAGACTGAAAAAAACCAGACACAGCACGTGTCAGCAAAGCAAACAGCACACAGTATAGAAATGGCAGTAGTCATGGTTTTTAAAAAAGAAGTGCAGCAGAATCACATACAAAATTCGTGAGACTACAAGCAAGAATTCATACCAAAAAGCATTTGGGGGTGGAGGGTAGAAGAGTGAAACACAGTATCATCCTATTTCTTACCCTCATTCTACATGAAGATTTTCTAAAGAAAGGGAAGCACGAAAAGTTTATCTCAAAAATCCACATCTTGTCAAACATAACAATGCCACCTGATTTCTCAAGAGTCATACAGTGCTTAAGGAGTTTCTACTGGTAAAAACTCATGAGACAGAACTGAGTCCTGTCTGAAAGAGGCCATGCCTCCAGCAGGAGGCAAGTGCAAACATGTGAGGATAGAATAATTTGGAGTGCTTCACTCCTACCATTTACATGACCTACGTGTTCACAACCACATGCTAGGTAGCTGTGGTCCTCTGCCCATCACCTGTACCAGGAGGATGAAGGAAGAGATGCAACCTTGAAAACCTGAACATGTGGGATGCAAAACGAGAAGAAGGGAGAGAAAAGACAAAGCAGGGAATAAAATTCTTCTTGGAGAAACCAAGAAAAGGAGAATTCAACATATGAGGAAAGTGCTCAAGAGAAGGAAACATGGGAGAGGAAGGTAGGAAAAGGAAATGGCTGGTTGTGAAACAGAAAGCAAGGGAGAGACTTCATAGAAAATTGAAGAAAGATGGAGAAAGGTTGTAAACACTGGAAGACAGAAGGACAAGAAGAAATTTTAGAAGGAAAGCAGAAGAGACTGTGGTTACAGGGAAAAATCCAGCAGTTGTGAGCAAACAGGAAGTGAATAAGGGAAAAGAACAGAATTTACATCAGAGAATATAACAACAATAACAATAATAATCCTCAACAAAATGCCTGCCAGGTCACGTGCCATTATTAACATCATAGCTTACCCTGACCTTGTGTATTGCAAAACCCACTCGTCTGGAGAAAAGTGGCGGCTCCAGCAAATGCAAACTCTGCTCTTCTTCCCACTATTTCTAATTGTGTCCCAACATAGCAGCCAAAGTTAGCTGTCCTGACAAAACCAATGGTACCTTACTGGCATAAAGCCCTTGGCACCAAGTGTCCCTTATCCTGGCAGAAGGTTTTGTTCGCTTGATGGTTTTGTTTAGTTGTTTTGTTGTTATTATCATTAATGATCCCAGCTCAAGACAACACTCCTCACTGTAGCTAAACAAACTATCAAAACTTACAAACAAACAACTGAGCTGCAAAATATTCTTACTGAAGGAAGTACTCAACATAAGGACAAATTCTTTTTGTCTTTTTACAACTATTATTGTTTATTTTCAGTCTCTCACACAGTTGAATCAATGGAATTGATCAATAATGCACACTTACAAATGCAGTTTTTCTTAGGTTAAGTGAAATTAAATTCATGGACATGTATTTGTACAAGGTATTTAGCTTTGGATCCCTTTTAGGACAAGCATCACTTCCCTTTCACAGAAAGCTAGCAAGGCATAGGAGTAGAAGGCCTTTGTCATGGTTAAGAAAAAAAAATCCTTTTAATTATGAAACAAGACAAAGCACACAGACACTAGAAGCCCACAAAAAAGTTCTCAGAGAAATACGGGGCAGACAGCCTCATCTTTGGAAACTGCAAGTGAATACAAAGTCCTGCCCTATTTACAAACCAGTTGGATCTTTCAGCTGGAAAATAGGAGCTCTTGCTATCTACAAAATATGAGGTGCCTTGGTACAGTAGTTTTACTTATCAGCCAGATTATGTGGCAATGGATTATGTAGTATGGTGAAGCTGAGACTTCATGGACATGATGTATTCATGCTCCAGTAGATAACATGTAGTAATGAGCAAAGACCTCATCTTCAAAAGTCATCTCTGCAGGTGATGACTTTCAGTAAAGGAGCACAGTCTTCTACATGGTCTCAACACAGATCCCTAGAGGAACCACTAAGTCCACTCAAAAGGTGTTAAAACAGTTTTACATTTTTTGAGGTTTAAACACTCTGTATTATTCATCACATTAAAATCTTCAATAAGAGATGTCAACACTGGGTATCAATTTGTTGCTCCTACTGTCAAAATTTATCAACCTGATCCATATATTTCTCCTATAAATATACCAGAAACTCAAGAATTAAAAAGTTAGAAAACCCTCAGTTGTATTTAAAGGGGACTGTACGGTTTTAAATATATAAACTCTTCTTTTCCAGACAGAAGAGAAGTACTAAATATATTTAGCCTTACAAGTTTGGTAATTTGTAAACAATGCTCTGTTTTAGAAACAAGGAAACAAAAAAACAAAACCAAAACACCCAAACCCCAAAGATTCACTATGTTGTGAAAACAAGGTGAGCCTTCTCCAGGTCTCCCCTTCACTAGCAGGGAGAACCATGTTGACTTACAGACTGCTGCCCAAATTCAGTTAAGCACATGAACTCAGGTGGGAAAAAACCCACCCTCAAGACCTATCTAGAGCCACCACAACTGACCTGGATACTCCAATGCCAAGACAATGTATTGAGAACTTAGTTTTCAAACCCAGCATACATATACTGCCACTCTTCAGAGACAAACTGTTTTCTTAGCCAAATGTGAGGTCTTTTTCAGGAAGACCTAGGTCAACTCTCTAACCTCAGGGAAACGATACCGTACAATTTTAAGCCCTTGGCCCAAAGCAGGTTGCTGCTACAGCTTTTATCCATTTACACATAAACAAAAACTCATGTTGCTTTCTCCTAGAAAATCATGTTCATAGTCTTAAATTTCAGAAACCTTTTAACAAATAAACAATAACAATGACCCTGCAGGAGGCACCAGGCCCAAAGAATTTCATGTAAAAATTTTAAGGTCTAGCTAGAAGCTGTAAGCAGGAGAAAACAGGCTCTCTACCCTTAGACAGGGTTAATCATAAGCATCACTAGCTCCATACTCCGCAGCACAAGTTCACAAACCAGAGGTGTCTTGACCACATACTACTTTAACTAACGTCTCATGATGTTCCTTTTTGTTTAGGAAATAAACTGATCTCTAAGAAAAAAATAGTTTAGCCACTTCTTTCAGCCTGGAGTTACTAGTTTTGAATCAGTGATTTTACGTGGGTCAGATGATGTGGGATGAAACACAACCATCTCTAGATGCCTCAGGACATCAGAAAACACAGATTAACAAATGTGCCCCACTCTATAGATCATCTTCAGACTATCGACAAGAATTGTGTTCCTTCAAAAAGCTGCTGCTTCTTCAGCAGTTGACCTATTTGCAAAAGAAACTTGCTTTGCATTTCACTATGTTTACAGACAAAACCCAGTGGAAAGATTCCCTGCATAAGTTTAAGACATAGGAATGCTTCTGTAACCAGATCAAGTTACGTATCCTGAACATTCACAATGGAAATACAGGTATTCGAATACTCACAGCTACTGAACCCTTACCCTTATTCCAGGAAAAGGCATTCAAACCCCACTAAGTCATACGTCTTGTTTGCAGCTGCACAGTGGACTCCACTTTCAAATCCTTCAGGACACGGACATATGTTTAGGAGACACTGGCAGGTGCTTTACTCCAAAAGACAGTGGAACTTTGCTTCCGTTTTTCAACTAAACTTCATTGTTACACCCTTAAATGTCCTTTTCCCCCCATTGTTTGTGTTTTAAATAGCATTCAAGGCCTCTAAACAGAAGATAAGCTGCCCACTAAAGGACAGCCACAACCCCACAAGCTCACTCCACTGTCGCTTTAAATTCCAGCTACTTGCCATTTCCTTGACTCCCCTGTGAAGTTCTCTCTTGAGCTCCCCTAAACTCCCTGCTGAGGAAAGCAAGACTGCAGCTTAATCCCGGGCTACAGCTGGATCCGTTCTGATCTGCCTCATCAGGTGCAGAGTAACACAGCAGCATAATGCCCCCTGCCTCACACGTGCCAGCCAACTCAACAGAGCCATGGCCACCTGCTCATGTCCCACCCCTGATGGAGTAGGGAGCAGGGCAGGCAGGACAGGGCACCCCATCTGCAGCAGGTCTGGCTCCTCTTTGCAAGCTCCTTTAGCTACAGTGCTGTATCCCACAGGACATGCTCCCTGTCCCTGGAAAGCAAGGCTGGCTCTCAAGCACCACACGCTAATTTAAGCATGTTCCACACTAGCCAATACAAAGAGGATCCTACATCAAAAGATGCCAACATGAATTTAAAAAAAAAAAAAAGTAATTCTACAGACAAATAATGTGACACTCAGCATGCTTGTTAATCACATTTGAATAAACTACATCCTAAAGAAAGAACATGCAGGAGATTCTCCTGCGGTGGAGGATAGGCTTTTCTCATCCCATCAGATTTCCAAACCAGGCAAACAGAACCAGAAGTGATGCAACAGTACAGAGGTATCATTCATCAGTGAGTACTATGCCAGCTTTGTGTTCTTCTTTTTAAACCAATTTCTAATATTAATCCTTTTTATATGTTCCCTTATACTCGATATCTACTAAGACTGAACAATGCACAGTAGAGTTTAGTAGTGTCTGCATCGTTTCATAAAAAGACAGCATTAAAGCCAGAATCAAGCTTTTGGCTCCCCTCCGAACTATTGTGGAGTCACAAAAAATAATAATCCCTAAATTCAAGAAACAAGAGAAAATAGGACAGGTTTCCATGAAACATCATCCATTCTTTGATGGCAAATATGAATGGGAAATCTTTCTGTCACCATAATGTTTTTAAGAAGAGCCATTCAACTACAGTAGAGTATGATGAATGCATTTTCTTCTATAAATTTCAAACAAAATTTACAAACATTTCTTTAATCACTTTCAGGGTTTTTTTCTCCACTTTAAGATGTTAAGCAGCGCCCGTGTGGCATTGAGGAAACCAGTACTGCTCAAATGAGGAAGAAGCCAGAGCTGCCATATCAGGGAAGCAGCCCACTTGTTTGATCAGGTGGCTGGTAGCCAAAAATACTAAAATTCTAATCCTGAGTCTTGTATTAATTCAACATGAATCAGCTCAAGTCAGAAGTGTCAGGACTTACAAAAAATCCATTATTTATTTTATTTGCTTGGCTTGGAGATCAACTATTGCAACACCTCTTTGCCTGTTATACAACCAGCCAGGAACACATGTGAACTGCAATTCAGATGAACACTTTACACAGAGACGATCCTAACTATTTTAGCTAAGCTGACTGAAGTCCGGGGACAGACTAGAAAACACCAGTCTGCTTTATTTAAACTGAGCATGACCTTCAAATCAGTTTTGCTAAATGAGCCATATTTTCCTTGTCACTAATGTGCCAGGTTCAGGCTTTTTATTATGTCCCCCACTATTTACAGTATGGCAATGAGGTTCTTGTTAAAACCTGCCGCTTCCCTTTGAAGCTGGCTTTACAATATAATAACACTAATGTCCTTTGTCCCTAGGGAAGTAGGTGAGGAGGAAGGTGTACCACTGACTGTGAAACAACCGACACAGCCTGGGACCTTTTCAGCAACCCACTGTACTACTTTGCTAATGGACCGTGAAATATTTCTGCTGAACTTTAGGTCAGTGGAGGACTACAGCCCACAAGAGTATTTTCTAAAACCAAAGTGCTTCGAAGTCATGCTGGAAAAACCAACGCTTATTATGCTTCAGTTAAAATGCAATTGCAGAAAAGAGTTTTCTTCTTCTAGCAAACTACTTTTGTTTTTATTCTACTCCTCCTCTCTTGGTTTGTACTTTCTCACAGTTTGTAACTTAAACACTTCCTAAGTCCAAATTAACTTGATTTTATCCTCTAGGTGTATGAATTTCGTACACAAAATTCTGTTCCCACCTTGACAAGAGGGCAAAAGCAATTTCTGTTTCTGTGCCTCAGCAAGCAGAGTTAATCATCCCCGGCAGCAATGACGTTACCACTTGGCCTCTTGTGGACACAAATGTTTTGCTTTTGGCAGAGTGCAGCACGTAATAGCTATTAATCAAACCCAATTCCCCAGGAAAGGGTACCCCAGTGCACTAGGAGCTTCCACTCACACCCAGCTGCAGACATGCATTCTATTTATGTTTTTTTAGTACTGTAAAATATTTATAGAAAAGTGTGCTTATGTACTGTGAAATTTTTATAGAGACTGGCATGGAGGGAACGTGTGATCAAATGACTGTTCTCACCTGCCAAAGGACTGATAACATGCCGTTACACAGGAGCACAACCTAAAAGAGCTCAGGCTGCTGTAAATTTTCTATTTTCTCTAGTCCAGTTTTGCTCTAAGCCAAGAAGGCAGGACTCTTGCTGAGGTATTTGTTTATGTGACAAACAGCATCCCTTTGCACTGAAAGACAAGGATAAGTCCGAACAAACCAAGGACTGTATGTATGTAAATTAATGACATGTTGAATTCACGAACTGCACATGTTTTAAGACTGCCAACAGCATTATTAATAATATACTCCAGCAAATTATCCAGCTCTGGGAAGTTGCATGGCACATCCAAACCAAGCTCCTGAGGTGAGGGCAGCACGAACAGTACCTAATGCTATTAACTCCGACTGCATCTTAAGTGCTAAACCCATTCTGCTGAACAGATTTCCTACACTAAATTCAAGCACCATCACTGTTCTGAGATAAAATACCTGCATTCCTGTGCCATTTTCTTCACCTTTTACTCAGGTACAGGATAACAACACACACAAGGATGACCCTAGCAGATGAGCCAAAGAGTCCATCCTGCCCAAAATGCAGCCTGTGACTATGACTTATACTAGATGTCTTCAGAAGAGTGCAGAACCAGGGCAGGCAGAGCATGACAATTTCCATGAATTTTCTCCCAAAAACCTGTAACTGATGTCTTTGTATTTAATAGGTCTCACTGAATTTTTCTTCCATGGATTTCCTCAATCCCCTTTTCAAATGCTGCTCTGTCAGAAATGTCCTTTATAATGTGCATGAAAAGTAGGAAAAGTACCAAGAGGAAGCCTGATTGGTTCTCACAATTGTTGACAAAAGCATAGACTCTTAGGAGAGGAGCATGGATATGGAAGGAAACCATTCAGGACTTCTTTGGAGATTGACAAAAACCTGAAAACCACATTTGGAGCTGGAGAGTAAGATGACTGATTACAAAAGTGTTCAAGAGAATCTGTGTTGTTTCACCAGTACTCCTGAATGTGTTAAACTAAAAGCTCCAGGAAAAGTGGAGCTTGGAGAAAAAGACTTTTAAAACCTACTACAAAAGGAAGAAACACCAAGACCCTTTCCTCTGCACCCCAAGCTGCATCACCTAGGGACACTCCCAGAAGCAGGGATCTTTCTTAGCAACCCAACAGAGAAGGAAGAAAACCTGAGAGCCTGCCTAAAGGAGCCTAAGCAAGGCACTCTTGCATTCTACCAGACCCAAAGCATTTCAGAAGCATCTCAAGCATATTTTGGAAGAAACAACTTATCACAATGGCAAAGTGCTTTTGGCAAGTTAAAGAAAAACCTCAGTAGTATCTTTAGCACTCAGAGGGTTACCCAAGCAAGCCTTCACCAGAGTCCATTTTATCACAAGGATTCAATTCCCCTTTTGCTCCATTAGTAGCATGCACATAACACACACCACCAGTTTTATTTAGTTCCAAAACTAAAGAAATCCGCATGAAGCCGAATATATACAAGTGCTTTACTGCTTAAATATCTCACAGGACATACTGCAAAGCCTGATTAGGTGCCTATGCCAGAATACTTCATGTCTTACAGCAGTTAAAAAGATGGAACAGCAACCTAACTTTAAAGTCACCTATAGAATAGCAGATAGTTAAATTAATAATCTTCAAAGATGATTTTTAAAAATATTTTTAAATAGTGTTTTTATAGTAACATTCAGACAGCAGCTGAAATCTCCTGTTAAAAGTCATTTTTTTAAAGACCCTTCCCGGCTAAGAAAAAAACAGAACTGGGGAGTTTAGCATGGCGTTGAAGAAAAAAAGGTAGTATTTAACAGGTTGGTCTCTACTGGTCTCTTCCGAAGGTAGGCTGCCTTTTCGTGTTGTAAACAGAGATGGCTTCCTGCCTGATTATCTTTGGTCCTCCAAGGTGAATAAACACAATATTTAATCACGTTCCACGTGAAGATGACAGTAAGAAACCTCGTTTTCAAAATTCATGCATTTGTCCACAAGAAAAAAACAAACAACAAAAACCCTAAACAAAACCAACATTTGGAACTTCAAAGGCTACCTGTGTTGTATTTGAGAATACATAATGCAAGCTCATTCTTTCTTGAATAAAATAAATTTGCATTTAGTGAACCACTATTCAGCTGTCAAATAGCTATCACAAGTTCAGAAAGAGAATACTTTTCCCCTAAAACTGTTTTTGCAACTGGTGGCAGAAAAGAAAAGAAGAGCTTTTCCATATGACTTGCAACTTCTGCTGAATGTCTGTTTTCCTGGAAGTCTTGAATACTTCTATTTAGTCCTGAGGCAAATAATGGAGTTACAACTGGAAGGAGTGCACAATAACCATCTGCAGACATTGCCTAGCAAGTAAACATTTTTTTTTTCCTGAGCTCCAGGATGACGAATTTTGGGTTTGGTGTGCAGTGCTGCTGCTGACCTTCCTTTTTGCTTGAGCACCAATTAAGAAGCACTGACCCAATAAAAATGGGTCATATTGATCTGTTGTTTTGATTTGTGTAACATGTCTCCCTCAGTCCAAAAAGCTCACCACCCGTTGCCACTTGAAGAAAGTTAGTTTTCAACTCAGTTTCATTTTTCATTTAACTTCTTTTTTTTTTTTTTTTTTTATTTTACAACTAACAGGAGATAAAGTACTTAAACACAGAAAGGCTACACAGAAACAAACCCAGAAAGTTTATTGGCCTACAGTAAAGACATTGGATGAGTTCATATTAATTTTTCTACCATGTGTATAGCTCATTTGCCTGTAACACTAAGAGGACATAAACTTACATTCAGATTTCTGTAAGGGAAAAAAATTCCAAACCACAACAAAAAACTCCAGCCAGTATTTTTGAAAAGCAAATTCAATATATAGAGTCTTTAATTTCTCTTAACTTAAAAGTTGAAAAGTGAATGGATTTAGGCAGCCATACTAACAGGTTAGGCAGTATTAGTTCTATGTCTCAGAGCCAGGCACGTCCCCACCTTAAATCAAAAATTTTCTCCATATTCAAATTACAGCCTCTATTTTAACTCAGCTATTTATTGTGAAGAAGACAGTAGGAAAAAAAAAAGTCTTTAAAATGTTGAAAAATCAAGTGTTTTCATGCTTTGACACAATGAATTGCAACATTTTGCAGTGAAAACTGAACTAATTTCCTATAAATGGTTTGACAGAGCCCTCTTCCTGACCTTTTTCTACTGTCTCTGCTTTCCTGTAGCTGCAGAGATTTCTCCATCCTGCTGGCAATGGCAGAACAGGTAAGCACAGCCTGGCATTCGCCAGCACTTCCAAAGCAACAGAGATGCTTCTGACAACTGGGCACAAGCAACTGGCTTTTGGCAAGAGACAGTTTTGTGCTCACATTGCAGTGGAAAATTTGGACTGGTTAAAGTAAGTCTTGACATTTTTGTCCTTTTCAGAAGCTTAATTCATTTGTTGTTGTTCAAGCTTAGTGGCAAAAGGATATTTAAAGACACGCTTTTTTTTGCACTTTACAATATGTATTGCCTTGCATAATTTCTGTGTTAAACCATAATTTAGGAGCTTCCTTTAACCATGCACAAAATCTTGATATACCACACCGTTTTTGAAAGACAATGTCAAAATTTCTGTGTTATAAAGTGAATAAATAGCAAAAAAGAAAAAATATATTTGATTTGGTCAAATAAATAACATCATCAACACCACTCAGAGATAAAAAAACCTATATAAACATAAGAAGTGGACTGTTGCTGTTATGCTTACACACGTTTCTATTCCAAAAACAAGTTTTCAAAAATGACTTAAATGTGTGTGTGATGTGCCTCATTTTAGTGCAATATTTGCTTAGCTTGTAAATAAGACATTTTATAACTTCTAACCTTCATCCTGTACAGGCTGTGGTCCTTGACACCTGCATTTCCAGCATTTCCAGGATAAAACAAGTGAGACATAAAGTCAAACCAGACCAGAAAATAAAACCCAAACCAAAAAAAAAA
>VXAX01007965.1:2697607-2716065 GCA_013399835.1 Leptocoma aspasia
AAAAAAAAAAAAAAGAACAACCTCTTTGCACTACCAATATTTGGCTTTCACAGAGATAACCACTTTATAACAATGCATAGGTTCTAGAAATCCTGAAAGCCTACTTGAATGGCTCTTCTCCACATTTATCCTTCTGCCCATCACCTGAAAGAACAGAAACCATGGTACCACTTTATAGCAACTGAATAGGACTGTCCACTATAAAAAACACAAAAAAAAACCCCAAAAATACAAAAAAAATCCCAACAAAAAAACAAAACAACCAACTAAACAAAAACCCCAAAAAGCCCAAAAGCAAAAAAACCACCACAAACAAAAAACCCTCACAAAAAAAAACCAAAGCAAAAAAGACCCAAACCAAATACCCCCACACCCGCCAGCCCCCACCAAAAAAAAAACCACCAAAAAAACTCCAACCCCCCCCCAAAAATTATACTCTGAAAAGATAGAAAAGAGAGAGACAACAAAGATGCAGTGGTATTCAAGCTCTATGCTTTCTTACAAAAAAAGTTCACTCAATTTACATATTGGGGGAATGGTCTATTTAATTATTATGGTTCTGTAAAGTTGAATGGAAATCCACAATTTAAGATCCCCTATTTTTTCACCAGATGTACAAAGTCCATCAGGAAAACAATTAAAGAATAATTCTGCATAATGTACCTTAAATTTCCTAACTGCAAAACTGGAGTCGAAATAGCCACATACAAAAAAACCAAAAAATTTGAAATCACAAAAGTAGAAACCTGTCCACAAATTTTAATGTCCTATTTGAGGAAAGTAATTTTTACCTTCCAGTGAAGCACTTCAAAGATTATTATAATCACATTTACCTTTCCCCTAAGTGAAAAGTATGCTTTTGGTGATGTTTTGGTGATTGGAGACCCAGATGGGTGAGATACAGGTGGTTATCTTCACCAAAGCAGACTATTACTACTAAGTTTGTTTTTATTTCATTTCTCTTTAAGAAAAAAAGCAACAACAAAACCCCCCATACCATCACCACTTTATATTGATTCCTATTACAAGGACCTTCGAGTTTAAGAAAAGAACGCTACTGCAGCACAGCTATCTCTTGCCCATTTCACTGGAAATCTAAAAACATCAAGTGCATTTCAGAAAACTTTATCACCTACAAGTACATTTACAAGCAACTGCCAGTTTTCATTACGAAGTACAATTCTGACAATGGTAAGGAAGAGCTAGGAAATACAAATCCTAAAAGCTCAAAATTAAGCAAAATGAAAGCAAATTGATCATCTCATCTTTGTAACCTGATGATTTTTGTGGAACCCGGTTATCGTGATTACTTAGGCCTTATGGAGGTTAAAGAAATTTAATTTTAAAAGAGCAGCTAAAAGTGCTAAGCATTTACAGACAGTATGAAGACTAAAGTCAGAGCAGAAGCTCACAACAAACTCACAAGATTAAATATCATGTTTTACTTCTAATAATATACCATAATTTTCATCATTAGGTTTGCCAAGAGAGTTTCCTTCTCTGCTTTGCAACAATAGCCATAACCAATAAGACAGTTTGCAGTTAACATAAAATTTTTGCGAAGTCATACCTGAAGCCAGCTGTGAAGAGTTACAAAAGGATCTCATGATAATGAGTTCACTGGGTGATAAAATGGCATCAGTTTTAACATAAAGATAGGCACAATAATGCAGATGAGGGAAAAAACAGACACATGATGAATAGCAAACACACAACACTAGGTTCCGACAAGACACTGCTACAGAGGAAAGATCACGTGGACATTAGAGGCAATTCAATGAGGACTTCTGCAAAACATTCAGCAGCTGATGGAGTATAAAACAAGCAGAACATTTGGCACTATCAAAGGAAAACAAAAAAGAATTACACAAGTGTGTATAGTCATGGAGCATGTAACTCTGCAATGATAAAAGACGGAGAGAACAGTAACAGCAGCATCAGCATTGCGGAAAGGCTTACATGTACAAAGAGGCAACAGCGAGGTTTTTGACAACAGAAAGAATACGAAATTCATATAAACTGATGACAAGGATCACCAGATTTTGACTAGGAGGCAGGGAATGTTCGGTCATTTACGGGTGGGGAAGCCATGAAAAAGACAGCTGTTTTTGCACACAGCAAACAGCACAAGGGTGAAGTTAAATGCAGGTGATGTGTTGAAGGTCAAAAATACCAACAAGTTAAAAAGTAACTTTTCAATTAAAAATCAGATTATTTAAATAGTCATCAGAATCAACAATGGCTACTATGAGAAGGAAAGCCCTCCTCAAAAAGCTTCTCACCCCTGGTAGCTCAAGTCACACACCAGTCAGGGCACTGCTGTCTTCTGCCTTCTTCATTTTTGGAAGGCAGGTCCTTAGAAGCAGCCTAGTTCTGCAACCAAGACTGGCTACAAACCTAGGGACACACTGATCCTCAAGCCCCACCACAAGAAACTCAACACTTCCATCTCCTATTTCAAACAAATGTATTTCAGAGATGACAGACTCATCCCACCTAGCTTGGAGCACTTCAATGAGTCATTGGTGACCAAAAAGCGCTATCTCCTTCACTGTTCTTGTGCCAAAGAAGAGACAAGCACCTGGGGCTACCATGAAGCCACCAACCTAACTGGACAGACACATGCCCACAAAGACCAGCAGATCAATTGTGCCACTGGCTCTGCACTCCAGAGGAAAGATTTACCAACTTGAGAGAGCAAACAAACCCAAGCACAAACACGTTTGCTCTCAGGCCTTACTGTCTCACATTTCAGTTGTGTCCTCCTCCTCAAGAAACTGGGGAAAGAAGGTGGGACAGAACCAGAGTGAAAAACCCGAGAGATGAGAGGGACTACATCCCTCCCGCCCTACAGAAGTGTTCAACCAGTTCTAGCTCCATGGATGAGGTCCAGGTCCGGGATACAGATTTAGTTGCAGGTATCGCTCTCCAGCTCGTCCCACCGAGAGGGATGTTGTGGCTTCTTACCACTTAGGACCTTTTACACCAAGGATTAAGCTGAAGGTTTGCTCCCTGCTGGCGTTTCCACTTCAAAGAGCTGCTACTGTGGATACTAAAGCCTTTGAAAGTGGCCTCACTGCACAGTCCTGAGCATTAAATGAGCTCTTTAAAAAAAGGAGGGGGGGAAAAGTGGAAAGTGCATTGGCTTTATAAACACATCAGTGGGGCCACATTCCAAAGCCTTTCATGCCATCTCCAATATGACAGAGAAAATCTTAGAGTTTTTTAGCCACCATCCCAAACTCCCTTAAAATTACGGCAATAAAGTAATCCATCCCCAAAGTGTTTCCCAGCATTAGCAGCGGGGAACTAAAATACACAAGGGAATTGTAAAAAAAAACCACACACAAAGCAAAAAAGTTTTTAAAGACAAGCGCTAGACTCCAGGACAGCAGCGCGCCGTGCTGCCAGAGCATGTTCAGCATGCCAATAAGGACTGCAGCACTGCAATCCCCAGCACCAGCAGCCCACGCACCGGTGTCCTCCTCTGCAAAAGCCTCATGCCAGCTGGAGGGGGTGCCCCAGGCCACACCATTTTTTGGCTACAGGGTGAGGAGATGAAGGTGGGAAAGCTGGCGTTGGTCTCCTTATGGCAGCGAGAGGCTGTAGCAGGGAATGCTGTGCCACAGGTGAACACAGCCACCAGAAAAATCCCTTATGTGTTATCACAGCCTTTTAAGTAAATAAGAGTGAGGCAGTGCTAAAGTCCTGAATCATTAACTGGGTGCAGAGGTATGTTCCTGCCAGCAGTGAGCCTGCCTGTCCTGCCAGGGGCACAGCCAGAGGGGTCTGCTGACAAACCAAGGCAGCTCTAGGGCTGAGATATGCATACAGCTGCTGATAACAGCACTGCAGATACTCTGAAAAGTGGAAGGAAATACCTGAAAAAGATTTAAATGGACTAAAGCAGGGCTTTGCTGTCCTACGAGGCAGCCACTTCACTCACCTCAACATTAGCAGGAGTGTCCCACAGAGAGCTGCCAAAGGAGACCATGAAGGCACAAACCTGACATGCTGAAACATCATCCTTCTGAACAATGGAAAATAATGGAAAACTTGGCACTTGGAAATTGTAGGTTAGTTTTAGACTAAGTTCAAAACACTGCCCATGACACCTATAAAGTACATAAATCATGACAGATTCAGAAAACTAGGGGCTGGGGGACTGAGCCATTCAACACACCTTAAGTCATACATAACAGAGCAGTAGGGGGAAAAATC
Organism: Leptocoma aspasia; assembly: GCA_013399835.1. NCBI lineage: Eukaryota > Metazoa > Chordata > Aves > Passeriformes > Nectariniidae > Leptocoma > Leptocoma aspasia. The sequence goes on from VXAX01007965.1 coordinate 2,701,829, forward strand.
CCAAAACAGCAACATAAAATTCCTCAGAAACTCAAGTTAAAAAGTATTCAGTCTGGATAGGAGTGAACACTAGAGGGTTAAAAAAACAAAAAATTCTTTTCCAGGCCTCTTAAAAGCGATCATACACAAAAAACATACTGAAAAGCTGCCTTCAGAATTCGCGCCAAAAAAAAAGAAAAAGGCATTTCTAACCAAGTCCTAGCTTTCTCCTTCCATAAAACTACCACAGGTAAACCTTCCTGCATTTTTCCTTATTTGTACTCTCTAATTCTGCCTACTGTCAGAGGTGCTGTATTCCTTGCAGGAGAGAAGATTTTACAGCTCATGAACCTCCAGACTGACCTTGTCTCTATTTATGAGTTCAGCAATGTATGATACCCAGATCTTCCCAAAATGTTTATCATCCACTCAAAGTGATGAAAAAAAACCATTGATCTAAAATAGAAAAAATTAATACACTCTGATATGAACCATCTGTTCCTATTTCTTGATCCACTTCTTTATGCAATAACTGTATCACTTAATCCCTCCCACTGTCTTTATTAGCTATTGTTTTTGTAGTACAAAAAACACAAAGATGAAAAATTATATTTTTATGAGTGTGTGTATATTATGTATGTGTGTAAGTATTCATGGACATATATCTAGGTATGAAAAAGAAGGGAGAAAAAAAGGGAAAAAAAGAAAATAAATAATAAAAAGAGCGTGAACCTCTGTGTTTATCAATTTGTTTACAGCTGAGCTCTTCTAGCTGGCAAAGTTTCGGGTATCACAAGCCCACCAGGTCTTTTGCCAGACTTATGACACCAGGAATCCTACAAGTCTTCTGCAGAAGCAGCAAACTGCACACGGGCAGTTCTCAACAGCTTTAGTAATCATCAGTAGCACAAAGAGTCCCCTACATAATTAGTATTTCTTTGTGTTAGTTATAAGGATTTTGCATATAATCCCCTGTTAGGTATGTTCTTCAATCTTCACAGCCCCAGATTTTTCCTTTTTTAGCACGCCTGAAATACTGAACTAAGAACTTGACATCGCCAGCATTGTCGGGGAGAGAGCTCGGTGTTTTAACGGCCTGCTTGAGAAAGAATAATAAAAAATTGTGGCGATTAAGAAGTTGGCAGATTCTAGAAAGGGGATGCATAACTTCTTTCTCCTCATGCACCCTCTACTCCAAATAGAGCCAAAACGTTTGGTTTTAAAAGACTTTTTAAAAAGAAGACCCTGTATATCAATAACCAACAACTGTCGCTGCATTTGCTAATAATGTGTGAAGAGATTAGTTTAATTAGTCAAACAGTTAATACTGCTATTATTTGAACTAGTTTTCAGCACTGACACTCTCTTGAAATGAGTTTTATTTTTCTCAGGCTATAATTTCAGCCTGTTTACAAACCAGTTACACAGCACTGGTGCACATTAGTTAACCATAATACATTGTAGGAAACATATCAAATTAGCTTCACAATCAAAGGTTTTAAAAAGAAAATACATACTAACAATTTTTTTAAAAAGTGATTTAGTTATCTTTTGCTGAAATTTTGCAACAGCCATATTCATAAAAAAGGGAAAAAATAATTTGACTCTAAAAAAGTGTTCCTTCCCTGGAAGAGAAAAAAACAATTCTCTAAGTCAGAAATTTCTAGTAACATTAGGAAGCACAGTATCACTAATAGCTATCACGTGAAATTTAAATATTAGCAATGTGTTAAAACTGTATGCAAAATCATTATTAAGTAATTATTAAGTAAGTTAAACACTCTATTTCTCATCTCTCAGTATTATAGAAACTGAACATTTTACAGAGCTTTTACAAATAAACACAGTACATATTATTTCTGACATATTTCTGAGCAACAGAGAAGAAGATTCATTCACAGCTGAGGTGATACCTGAGCACCGGAAATCCCACGCAACATTAAGAGCCATTTTTCTTGCTCAGAAAAAAAATTAAAAATGGTAGCACATAATTATCTCACATTTCTGTAAAATGTACACTTACAAATTAAGAAGTTGATTTACCTTTATAAACGCTCTATTGTCAAGCACTATACTTCAGGATCTCTAACTCTTTAGAAAATTCTGTCTTAGGAAAATAGAATAATTCTAAACAAAGTAATTATTCCTTGGAAACAGACAGATTGCACATCAGAAGGTTACCACACTAATAGCTCTGATGAAATACACAGAGCAATTAAGCAGAAAAGATATTACTAAATTAAATAGGCACCAGAATCTGGTCTGAAATACTTTTAATACCAAATAAATGTAAATACAGAATATTTAGTACCACCTCTACTCTCTAAGCTGAAGGTTCATTTACCTAACCATATAAAGTAGTAGTATATATATATGCACCTTGACCAGGAAATTTTTTTTAATCCTTTTGTCATTTGAATGTCTGTCAGTAGTTTGATACAAACTACTTGACTAAGTGATGAATGCAAATTTTCACTTTGGTATAAACAGGCATAACAAGATACCTCTAGATATTGTGATCTACAAGGTATGGAAACCAGACACTGGTTTTTTTACTTATCTGAAAGTAAGAGATTGTCTCAAAACAGGAGACTGCAAAGTTTTCTCTGAAAGCTGTGCATGAAAGCAGTTTTATTTGCATTCTAAAACTAAATATTTGTCTCATATTTTATAGCTTGAAAAATATTATTTTACTTCCGTCTAATTATCAGTCTTTGCCTCAGATTCTTAACATAGTCTGCATACGAACAACACATTTAAGCATCAACAGTGATAGAGTTAAACATACACATCCATACCCTATGGATTTGTAATAATAATGCTCTACATCCTGACATGTGTTTCATTTGTTAGCAGATATTGAAATTCTCAGAAGACACAAGGTTGTTTTTACTTAGAAGACTGTACCATTCAAAAATAACTGGTTCGTGAACTGAGCATGTGTCAACAACCCAGCCACAGGTCTCCAGCAAGTACTTGGCCAGGGAGCAGGGAAGTGGTATCAACCTTCTATGAGCAGAGTCAGCTGTGAGGAGTTGGGAGGTGACATCAGGACTTCTGAGTACATGTCCTGTACTTCTCCTTGAAAAATGGGAGGGGCAATGGACACTTGGTCTATGGACAGCTGGTCTAGAAGGGCCTACTTGCCGCAATACTGTTAAAACTCACGTAACTCATTCCTAAGATAAAGGAAATCTTGAAACTTTCCCCCCAAAATTACATCACTGAAACTTTTTTTAGGCAGCAAAAGGTTATTCTACCTGATTTCTCTTTAAGAAATTGATCTTTAGTCTTCCTCAGTACATACACTTCTTTTTCTATCACCATCCTAGCTGAATACAATTATGCAATGTACATGGCTATCACAGGATAAACAAGAAGACTACATTTTCTTGTTGTCTCACCAATAGTTAATCCTAGGGGAAAAAAAAATTAAAACCCAACTATATTGTACACTGTACATATAAATAATGCTGCTATAACACAACTGAAGTCAGCATGTTAATTCAGGTCACTAACTGGGTGGCATCCTGAAAGGTACTGAGTACCATCAATGCATATGGCAGTCTGAGAAAGTTGAAGAGGCTTCAGCATATAACAGGATGACGAAATGTTCTCAGAGCCCTCCTGCAACATGATGGTAAAGTTTGCTTCCTATCTAATAAATAATAATAACAACAAAAATCTACTCTGTTCTTCCAGAATTTTACAGACTTCTGCCTACATATCTCTTCCTTCTCTCTAGAGCATTTAACATAAATCTTCTGCATTCCTTACTGAGGCTCCTCCTCTGGAAGAAAGTTGATGTGCCTTAGCACAGTGAAATCATTGCTCTAAAAGCCAGCCTGCTCATTAAATTATTCTGCTAGCTGTGTGTTCTCTCATTAAAAATGTATAAAGATCAGATAATTGCAGCACGTATTATTAACCTTGTTTTCCTTGTTTTCATGTACAGGTTCTGTTTTACTGCCTAGACAAAGCCCTGGAAAGGGCACTTTTCTACAATAAACTACAATAAGCTAAACTACGGTATGAAAAATTCCCCTGGCTTTCCTTGAAGAGCACAAGGAATCACAGCGCAGTCAAAAAAACCCCATACTTTTATAACAAGGTAAAATATTGTAATCTCGTTGTATACTCCTACAAATCTAAAACAGGCAGTCTTGGCTTTAGTTAAAGCTTCCGATAGGGAATTATTTAGATCAGCCAGTCTAATTCATCTAAATCTTCAAACATAGCTGCTATAAACTCCACAGATTTCCAGGTTGACTCCTTCTCCTTCTTAAAGCTAGGCTGCACTTCCAGACAACAACCCAGCTAAAAATCCAATTAGGGTAGCAGCACTTCTGAAACACACTGACCTATTTTTTTTTACTTGTTTTAATATGCATATACTCATGTTCTATTTCTGAAGAGAGCTATTTACACTGGAAATTAATACCCTTTGAAAACAAGTTACCATAAAATCCACCTATTTCACCCAGACAGAATCCATTCACGGGAGAAACAGTGTTTCCCCGACTCCCCCAAGCAACACATACAGTATGCAGTATAATGCAGCAAACTCTTGAAACATTCGATAAAAGACAACGATCCTCCTACCTTGTTTAGCCCTGTCTATTCGACACATTCCCAACGTGAACAGGAACATCTGATATAAACAAACAGCCACATCTTTCCCATCGCATCATGGTAACTAATCCTCACACCAAACGATGAGCAGCCTGTAATGTTTTGGGTTTTTTTCTCAGAAAGCCTTGTGACTTATCTGGGGATTTTTCCTCAGATGATGAAGCAAAGACACAGCCTAAACTCTGTTGCTGAAAGACTGCAGCCCTTCCTTCTCACAGAGCCCTCCCAGCATATGGCAGCCAATCACACCCAGCTTCGTCAGCCCTACTGCTCTTAAACTGATCCTAACGGGATGATTGACACAGCAACACAGCACTTCTAATGTGTAAAAACAATGCATCCATACCAATGAACCAGGAATTTCCCTCGCACAGGGAAGGAGTTTTACTGGTGAGGCAAAGCGATAGCTCCATGAAATAACATACACGGCAAAAGCAAACAACTCCCTTTCCCTCCACTGCAACAGCAGCTTCAGCATTTCCTGCACAAGGATTTTCAAAGCTTTTGCTAATTGTAAATGCGTGCACAAACAACATTTCTGAAACTGCAAAACTGCAGTGGTGCTGTTTTGTTTGTAAAGGTGAGACATGCACCATAATAATTCAAACCATCTATCTTTTATTTGAACATGCAGCCAAAACACATTCCGATTCAGGCAGTAATATTCTCATTATAATACTGCATAATTTTATGTGCAGTGTCTCCATTTACAGCAATACAACCATAACATCTTTTCGATTATTTCAGACTGGTTGTTAGGGACTGCAGGTATGGGATGCTTCCCAACGAAAACACCATCCATATGATGGTGTTTTAATTCATATCCATGGCAGACAAATCCCATCAGCAGCATCTAAACTGAAGTTCATGCAATTAGCTTGCAACTGATGTTCATTTGTGTCAAGGTTCTGGCATAAGGACTACAATATCAGTTGCCATTTGCAAGTCTAGCTGTGGGCAGCTTGACACGCTTGGTACACAAGGTCTGCTGTCAACCAGTTTTCCTATAAAATTTTCTGAAGTTTTAAAACATGAGAACAAAGCAGCCAAGGATTATTAAACAAGAGTTGCAATTAAGAAAAATACAAAAAGGAGCTTAAACTGAAAGTCAAGCTTTATCCAAAAAGGGATAAAGATTGCAGTGCAATAGTACTTTGGGCAGCAGTTTAGGCAATTCAAGCCATTACACAAAAAATGTGTAAAATGTGTTTAAAATGCCACTAAATGTTTAGAAATATGAATAGACAAGAGAAAAACAAAGCTCTCATTCACTGCTAGCTCTGTCCCAAGGCCCCATTGTTTCCTGGGGACTATTTTGCATATTATAAACACAGCTTCCCAAAAATCCATTATTCCTCTGTCCAGCAAGCAGCAACTCTCCTTTGGGCTCCACCATCTCCCACACAATTTGTGAAAACCCTCCCATTCCAGGCATGGCTGAAACATGTTCCTGCCAAGAAGGCTCCTGCCAGCCAGCCCTTACTTTCTGTTCAGTCACCCCCTCCATTCTTCTCTACTCTGCCCTATATAAAAAAACCCAAAACTCAAAACAACCCTCCTCAAAAAAACCAAATAGTTGATTCTGGTGGGTTTGAGAGACCCTGGGGACAAGGGTGATAACTCCACCCATTATTAAGATGGCTTGGTGCATCTCATCAGGATTTTCCACATTCTTTTGACTCTGCCAAACTTGAGCTGCCCTTGTTAAAAATTTTCCATGCTGGACATCTGCTGCAGGATTTATTGACTTTTCTGCCAAAACACAGTTTGCCTATTTCTGAGATAGCCGAGACAAAAACATGTTGCTCTGCCATCCTCGTAACTCACTGGGGAATTCTGGCTCCTCTGCCCATGTTCGGGCAGCCTTGAAATTTGGCAAAGTGCTGATCCCCTGCTTTTTTGATGTTGTATTTGAGGGTGGTGTTTTTATATACCGAGGTTTTTTATATGTTTTGCTATGCATATGAAAATATTTTCCTATTTGACAAAGCTTTAAAACCTGCTAATATTCAGCTGACTCACAGCATCTTTTTAATTTTTGTTTCTGATCCCTACAGCGCAAATCTCGGAAAATGCTCCACAGTAAGTGTCTGATTCCTTCAGCCATCCGTCCATATGTGGCTGGAAAGGCACCAGCCCCACAGTGCGACTGAGCATGTAATGGGCTCAAGTTACAGGAGATTAGCAGGATTTCCCCTGTAACTGCTGCTCCCATCTGCCAGAGACCAGACATTGGAGCTGACAGCAGGAAGACAACCTCGCCTGTTGCTCTCATGACCCTTCGGCCGCTGCCCCACGGACGTGCGTGAGACAAGCCCTTCGGAGTGCACTGCAGAGGGGATTGCCAGAAAGGTCAGGTGGGCCAAAACATGGCATGAGGCTGGGCAGAAGAGGGAGAGAGCGATGAGGGGGAAAGGGAGGAATAGATGCAAGAGCCAGAGTCTGGCTGGTCTAGTCGGGCAGGTTTCAACACAGAGGAAGATGGTGCCCCTGCCAGACAAGGGAGAGTAAGCAGCACAGGCAGCACCAGGCAGCAGGAGCCAGCCGCCCTCTCCACAGAACCATGCACATCCACACCACAACACCCACCGAGAGCTTCTGTGGCCCATTAGCTCGCTCCAAAGGAGGCAGGAAACTTGCAAGTTCCCTCAACCCTTCCCCGTCACAAACCCAAGGCAAGTCACTAACACAACCCCTGAAAAGGCTCAGCACTGCCTGCACAACCCAATTTCAAGTGCCACTGCTTCACAGTGCACACCCTGGTCTTCAGCCACTGCAGCACTTTAACTGCAGTCAAACGGGGCTGGGCTGCTTCCAGACAGCATTCCTAGCACTCCTGAACCACAAACCAAAACTAGCAGCCACACACCCACCCAGATCCTCCAGTGGGTTATTATGCTATAGATTCTCCCATGACAAAGGATCAGAAGACCTTCAACTCAATTGGGCGTGCTGAAAATACATCACGTCCCATTTGTGAACCCGTTAGCTAAGACCTATCAAAAAGCTCAAGAGAAAACATATGCTCTTCCTCAAAAATGGCACCTTCACAGACTGCAAAAAAAGAAATTTTTAAAAATAATTGCTCTGTACATTGAGGAGTGAACAGTTCTCAAATGGAGATGTGCCCATGTACCCATTCATTTTTCACATCAGCTACAAAGAAAAAGGCCAGAATTTCAATTTTCAGTCTGATTTATACAACCATATTATATATTTAATTGCAAAACAATATCATCTTAGAGAAGCTGAGAAATTCAGACGTCAAACTCAACAAAGAATAACAAAGGTAAATTCCCAACTCAAAAAATGCCATCTGCTCTGCCTGATATGCTCCTGTAATTAATGAATCAAGGGAAAAATGTTTCTATCAGTGACTATTACACACAATTTTCTGAATGGTCTTGATACAACTTTTGGAGAAAAGTGGACTATCTTGGAAATAATAAAGAGGAGGAGAACTGAAAAATGCAGAACCCACACAGTTATTTTTCCTTCCTTACTCTTGAATCACAGCAATTAGGTCTACTTCCAGAAACAACAAAACTTGTCAATTTAAAGGGAGTTTTCCAAGAAGGGTGGAACATATGTAACACTAGCACCGAAGTCACCAAGCAATTTATGTGATATTCAGTTGCAGCAGACTGATGATTTTGAGCTGTGCTTAGATGACCTATGGCAACAGTGACATTTTGGTAAGTTTGGCAATGACAAAAAGAACTGCAAAACTATTTCCTGTGTCAGTAATAGACTCTTCCCTTAGTAACTTCCCACAACTGTTACTATGAGCAAAATTCAGCTTTGGTAGCTATGGTCTGAATGACAGCATAAAGAAAAGTCAAAGCAGCTGCCAAGATTTTAAAACTAGGCAATCATGCACAATACCACTGATGCCAGCTTTTGCAAAATACCTCAATCTCTATATTGGGGCTGAAGGGATGGTAGAAGTCATTATTAAGTTAAAAAAATTAAAGAGTAATATCAAAATTCCAAGTTACTAACTGGGAACAGGTTCTGAAAGGACTAATATTTGCTTTAAAAATAGGCTTATCACAAGAACTTTAAGTCTGGCTTTTCAACTGTTTTCACTTCCTACCTCCCAGACGTCCCAACATCTCCCTAACCTAGGAAAACTGGAGATTGTCTGTGCACAGAAAGGAAAACAGACTATTCTATTTTCATCATATATATGCTGAGAGAAATATAAAATAGAAACACTCCACAGAAGCAAGCACATATTCAAGTTACATGTTAGGAATCAATCTTACCAAAATTAAGGTGGCTCCTGGAGGCTTTCCAAATGCTCTCTCTCCTTCCGCTGCTTGCACAAGGAGTTTAAGCCATGTCTAAATTGTGAGATCCAAACACATGGGTTCAGGCACACATCCAGTCTGCATCCTGACTTTATTTTAGGATGACACCAATTCCCCATCGGGATGAAAACTAAGTACACGTGCACAATTCCTTTAGAGGGTAGTTCCAGTTGGGAAGGGTGATGAAGGCATCAGCCAGAGAACTGCAGCTCACTCCAACCAGGCTTTTGTAGCTGAATGTTTGAGACACATGCACCAGGTGCCATGGAGAGCTGAGCTGCCTCAGGATTGTAGCCTTATGCACTTAGCTTGAAATACATTTGACCAAATATAAACAACCACATTTCACTGAGTCACCCTACTCCCCCTCTCTCTTTATAGTCACTGAAGAGAAATAGGCATTTGTGGGCTGTGATTCATCCTATCCCAAAGTAGCTATTCTAAGAGATTCCATCATATCCTAAAAGCATCTGTGTTTCTGTATTGGTTACCTGAGATGGTCACCCTTAGGCTTCTTCTATCATGTCCTTCATTAAACATGTAGGAGATGAAATCTTACTACAGAAGAAGCCTTATTATGAACATAAATATTTAGATATTTCAGTTACATACACTGGATAGCACTTTAGATTTTCAAATTCAGTTCAAATAACATTAGCATAGAGCTAAAGGACACCTGTATTTTGACAATGTACAGTTACAGCTTTGGTGTAAATCCTCAGCTTGCCATAAGCATGTTCCAGCTATGTTGCTATATAAGCTACATAAGCTTGTTCTCTAAGCTACGCTGAACATGTTCCAGGTTTTTTTTCCCCCTGACTGAACAGCAATCTTTGCACTCACTCACGCTTTCCTCCTCTGAGCAACTGATGAACACCAAATTAACCTAAGAAGAGTTGAACTGGGAGTCTCCTCTTGATTTTCTTTTTCGTTTTGGAGGGAGACATTTTTGGGGAGAGGGAAGCTTGGTGAAATAACCATTATCTTGCTGACTCTATAAGGCAGATACTATAAACTGGCAAAATAATAAGCTCAGTAAAATAAATTGGCAAACCACCTAGATCGCCTTACTCTTAGAACACTGACTTATGCAAAAGTTTTTTCAGGAAAGTGATTCCGTTTTTCTTCATGACAGCTGAATAAAAAGCCGTTTGCAGTTTGCTCATTTGAAATACCAAATCACAGAAGTATTAAAACATTAAAATTGAAATTTTAATCATCTAAACCCAGATATCTAGTTTCTTCTAGATGCCCTAGGGAATTTCTGTTGGCCTTCAGTGGCCATTGCTGGAAGGACTGGGTTACTGGTATGTCTTATATTTGCCAGCCCTACACAGATGTCCCAGATATAAAATTGCCTAGTGCCGTTTTAGATGCCATATATTTAGATACCTGTACCCATCCAAAAATGCAACCATTTCCTCAGAAATATTCCAATCAGAACAGATCTTCCCAAATCTTCTAGCAGAATGCACAAGGGTTATATACAAAACAGAAACCCTTTATCATCAGCTGCTGAACCCTATTCAGAATATGTTTTATGAACCACAAGGAATCACAGTGTAAAAGTACAAGCACTATTTAAGCCAGAAATATATATCATAAATTCAAGATAAATCTCTCTCTGCTAACTGACTTCATGTCCCCCTAGTTCGTACAATACATGCCACAGCCAGGGATTTACCTGATGGAAGCCTCCTGAGCCTTCGACTTCGGCTGAAATAAACACCAAATGCTTAAGCCATCATAAAAATGTACAATTGCAAATCCATGTGGTTAGAAAGAATACTTCCCAAATGTGTCAAATTAAGAAGAAAGCGAGTGTTGTAACTTTATGTTTTAAATACTCAATTGGAAACCATGCAAAGGTCTAATCCAGCACTACCCACTGATGCATAAATCATCTTTAGTGAGACCCCCATGTACTGGGAAGTTCTTCCATTGCTGATAACAGCATGCTCCTTCCTCATCTGACTCCTCCATGACTAATTTCCTCCATACCCATTGTTCTCGCCTCAGATTTGGAGTAGTTCCTATTCAAACCCACAACAGGAGGAAACCATTTGATAAATCACCTTTCCATAAAACCTACTAACCTCAGCCACAAAGTCACGTGGGCATAGGAAAACCCTCTTGCGTTTCAAGGAATGTAGTGGAGGATGCATATACTAAATTTCTGCCCCTTATCCTGGAGATTTCCAACCTACTGGGAAGACACAGGAGCAAGATTCGTCCTCCAAGAAGTTCCTAAATGACCAAATTAATACTTCATGTAACTATATGAGAGATGTATTCCAAGCAAGTTTTCTGCATGCAAACCTAGCATTTTTTAAGTCTATGAAGATGCAGTTATCAGCCTCAACTATATTTGAAATCCTGCATATAATTCAAGCAATGGCTCCAAATAATACATCTTTAAATAAGTGATGTAATGAGAACTCTCTAATTATCCTTTAAATCAAAAGCTTTATTTTATTAATCCATTAGAAACCCAAAGGGGAAAAATGCCACTGAAACTAAGCTACATTTTGAATTTCCCTATCTTCAATTAGCACAAAAGTAATTCAACTTGCTCTTTCTAATTCATTAAAATTATGCTATTGTTTTTGCACACTACTGCACTACAGCTGTAAAACAACCTTATTTAAGAGGTGATGCTGCCTCCCATTTCCCTACAAGCTGCCTCTTAACAGCCTGAATCTGTAGGGCAGATGCTCAGGGGCATGCAGCAAAAATCAGCAAGCAATCTCCACTGTAAGCAGAGAAAATAGGCTCCCGGAAACTTCACAGAAAATGAAAGCCAATTGGATAATTCTTGTTTTTTAAAATCGTAAGAGCAGCATTCAATCCTTCACCCTTTTACACCAATTAATAACCCACACATGTGAGAGCAGAGGACTCTATATAATTAAAAAAGCATTACTTTGGCAAGAAGAGAGGGCCTGGAGTATGTAAGTGCAGGGTTTTATTTCTTTCTGTGAAGTATGGATGACAGGTAGGAGAAAGCTATGCCAAGTGAACTGTTGGCAAGCAACTAATCTTTTGGTTAACAGGCAGCTCTGTTTTGTGAAGTCTGAGTTTGTGTTCACTTAGGCAGGCTTTTCTTTAAACATTAGACTTAGATGCATTCAGTCATGAGTTTTGCACCAAATTTCCATTTGCACCTCAAAAGAGGTTGCTTTGTTTCAGCTTGTTTTCTGATTACTGTGAAGTGTCAGGAACACTTTGTTGTATAATGCTTTTAAACATTACATGTGAATCTCTGCCTAATTACTCTGCCACAAAATACTATATACATGAACATGAACCTTCAGTTTTCCCAAATGTCATGTAACAGAAACCAAGAAATAAGTAGCTGTAAACACAAAGAAAAACAAGAATTGTTTTCACCCAGAAAAAAATAAGCAAACAAGTATGAGTAATGCAGGGCAAGAAACAAGGTCTTCTAGCAGAAGCACTGTGTGGGATAAAATGGCATTCAACAGCATGACCTCTGAAAACAGCACGTTTCAAGCAGCACATGTCAATATTTAATCCCACCACCAGAAAAATGAAGCAAATTACAGAAATAATGCCTCAAAAATCAAAATGCATACAGGACTTCATTCACCAGAGACCCAAGGATGGAATGGAGAGTTTATTAGTAGGGAAATGTCTATAAGGGGAGAGCACCCAGCTTTCTAACACAGCCACTCCACTTATTCTGTATTTTTCTCCAACTCTCCTTTTGTTCTCTCTCTCAAAAAAAAAAAAAGTGTTATAAATTAACGAAACCATTCATTTGGCTGTTCCCCCTCATATCAGTTCTAATGAGGATAAAATACGACCACTAATACATATTAGTAGAGCCAAAATAAGATTAGAAGATATCCTGCCTGTTACCTTTGGCTTACTTAAAAGTAGTACTACTAAGCAAAGGGGAATGCAGGGAAAAATACAAGATGAAGATTGCACAGGTCTTTTTCTGTGGGGTGTATAGTCTTACGAACTTAAGATTTTTAAGCTAAATTTCACTGCAGACTACCTGCCCTTTTGGCAACTGTAATGCCACCTCATCCCCCAAAGGTATCATCAGCAGACCCCGAGGAGGGATTTGCCTGTCTGGGCAGAATTGTATTAACCATCAAAGAGTTCTGTCCCTTCCTTCAGGGACAGGTAAGAACAAAAGAAATTTGTTGACAAAAATATTCTGCTGGTCCTCAGGTCATAAATACTTAGGTGAACAATACTAATCTAAGTATAGAACACTGAAACATTACTGTATGCATCACAAAAGCTGTATTGAGGACGTGAAAGTAAGTTTACCACCAAGAATCCCACAGTAGCTGGTCAGCTCAGTCCAAAGTTGTCTAAAAAATTCTTTGCTTGAGAAGGGGGTGGGGGGGAGGGAATTCTCCTAGAAACTTTGATTGTAAGAAACCTAAGGGGGTTTCTTACCTAGTCCAGCTTCTGCCTCAAAAGAAAACTATCATCAAGAGCAGACTGGGTCAGTGTGGCTTTGCCTTGATGAGTCCTGAGAAGCTCAGAGGGCAGACTTGCTCCTCTGGATGACCTGCTGGTGTGCTGCACTACCCTCCTAGTAACAAGATCTTCCCAACATCCAACCTGAATCTCCAAAGAAACAATTGGTTGTCCCTCTCCCTTGTTGTCACCTGGCACTACTAAGTACAGTTTGGTCCTACTATTTTAATAATCATCCTCCAATAGCTGTAACAGCTACTGGACTGTCCCTTGCCTACTTTTCATCCAAGCAAATAAGCCCAGCTCCCTCAACTAGACCCCTACTCATAAAACTAACTTTTCACTGGAACTAGACACGGCAATGGAACTTCATCTGAGTTAGAAGTACTGCCTTGACAAAAGCCGTGACCATGTGCTCAATTAACACCAGATCAACTAGAAAGACTTCTGCTTTTCTCTTCCCTTTACTACTGGCTGCATATACAAGGGACTACCACTCAGATGTTTTGCATTTGCTTCTTTTGATTCCTCTTTGTACTGCTGACAGAAGGAATATGTTAAAAGCTCTGCATCCTGTACAGAAATGTCCACAGAATTTCAGACCTTTCTATTTCAGTACTCTCAGATATTTTGCATATTGAATGCACTTCTATTTTAAAAAGGCATCTAAGATCAAGCTACCTAACAATAAAAAAGGAAGTTACCAGTGCTTATTTTCTATAGGAGTTCTTTATAGGTCCTTTAAAAACCCCCAAATTTTATCCATCTGTTTCCAATTATGGCAATCTCCAAAGATTTCTTTTTGAGACAATGTAACTTCAAGAGTACTGGCAGCTAAAAAAAAAAAAAAAA
>VXAX01007965.1:2733254-2758789 GCA_013399835.1 Leptocoma aspasia
GCAGTAACCAGATTAAGTTCTAGTTGGGCTCTAGGTCTTCTAATTTTCTGCCCTGCATAACCTCATGACCTGACTTAATGAAGTAAGTAATGTAAACTCTGATATGAAAAATGACTGTTGAACACAAGAGGCAGCTAACCTATTTAACTGTTTTAATACACTAAAATAAAATAAAATAAAATAAAGCAGAAGTTTCCCAACTGCAATGAAGCAGACTTACAGCCAGGTGATTCTGAGTGCCCCAGTTCCAATTACCATCTGAATTAGGTATTAAAATCTATCTGCAATCAGAGAGAAAAGGCTTGTAGCGACCAGTTAGGAGCTGCAGATGAGATAATTGGGTGACCCTGGCAGAACATGGAACTGGAACTAAGCAACTATTTGAGCAGTACCAGAAGAGGTTTTATTTCCAAATCAATAGAGCAATACAAAGTGAAGCAGCAGATGGGAAAGTGATACATGCTTTCACATCTACATAATTCACCACTAAAGTACAATTCATATAAATGCTTTTATGTGGATGAATTCAACACTGCACTGTGAAGAAGCAGCGCATCTGTGGGTTAACTTACAGAGTATCTGTCAGTAAACAGGGAAATCTTGTACTTGATTTCACATCTTGTACAGATGTTACATATGGAATAAAAATCTGATTTGGCAGCATCCTATTTCTAATTGTGATTTGGCTAGTCTGGACCAAATTTACAGCATGTAGGGTACAAACAGTGCCTTAAGTATGTTGAATGTAGGCCTTGACACTTAATTGTCCTTCTCCTGTCCCTGTCCTTAAAAATCTGAAGAGCATTTTATCTTTGGCTCTTCTCTCATATATTTTGTTGAGTGTCCTCTCTTTTTAAACCAACATATTGCAAAGGAACTTAACAGTGGAAGTCCTCTACTTACCTATGTTTGGGAAAAAACCNTGTTTCTTCTGGAAGCATTACGGAAACATGGTACTTCACCATGGCAAGTTCAGTTGTGGTTTGTGATGCTAAGCAATATTATCTTAGATACTATATAAATATACAATATAATTCATTTGACTTAATCTTATGGATAAATCACCCATCTTTTAAGGAATGTTTATTTTGTAAAGCAAAGTATCTTAAGGGAGCTAGGTAGGATTGAAATTATATAAGAATATTTCTGTAAATTCTCATTGGATTTAAAACTGGATTGCAAATCCAGCTGCAGCTAAAAATTGCAACCATGTGAATTCCTTGGTAATAACAAAGGTCAGCAGAATTTAGCCCTTCTTATTGTGTTGTTTTACCTACCATTAGAAAACATCCCATTGCTGTGGCACTTGAGATCTCCGCAAAGCAAATTCAATCCACTAGAATGATAATACAAAGTAAGAGTGGCACCACAGGAAAAATGAGTCAGGCAAAATGGATATGAAATCACTGGATAATAAAAGAAAGCACTGTGTATAAATTGAGGGGGTTGTTACAGAACTATTTCTGTTACTGATCTTTCTAATAAATTTGGAAAACTGAAGATTGTATGGAACTACTAACTTGGGGGAAATCTGAGTTTTGGGCTTCATTTTCTTGTTGCCAAAACCAAGAGCTGTGAGACTGACACTTTTTTACTCCCAAGGAAAACTACCACAGTCTTTTTAAATACTCAGTGCCATCTTTTTGCTGCATGATCAATACTTCACAGCACTTTACCTCCTCAAAGTGCAAAGCAAGTGCTATGAATTCAATATAATGTTAGACTTAAGTTTAGTAGGCTAAGGATTATATTCATTTAAGAGAAAGCTATCAAGTCAGAAATCAAGTCCTCTTGTTTGTGTTATTGATTAGAACCATATGTGTTCTCTTCAAAGGCTTATATGCCCACCTACATGGGTCTTGTCTATTTTAATAAGAACTAACACCAATCCTGTACCATCTGATTTCTTCTACACTTTCCCTGCCTGAACTGTCATAGAGTTTGTACATACTTCCTACCATTACTGCAATACCAACAAAGACTTGTGCCTTAATAATCTGCACATAAATTTCTTCTTTGTATTGAATATATATGAAAAAAATTGTCTGTCACACCATCCTTTTTCTTCCCTGTCTTTTGATATGGATGCATATGTCTATACGAAAGGATTTTCCTACTTGGTCCCATTGAGCCTGCAATAAATACAGCAAATACTAGTGGTAAATATTACTGGTTTTCTATCTTAGGTATAGGTTTCCTGAGATGGTGCCTCACATGTCAGGAAGAAAAGGCAGCAATGGCACATTTCCCCTGAGGACAAGACATAAAAGCTGTCTGGATCATGTCCAGACAGCCTTGGCACACACACCACAGGTATATATCCTTGGTGCATCAGGCTGCCTGGGCTCAAGAGAAGTCTAAGCAAAAGGAAGACTTTATTTCTAGGCCCTGCAAAGAAGCTAACAAGCATTGCACTAAGCCGGAGCCAGAAAGCACAGCTACAATGATGGATTTGAGAAAACAGGTATTCTCCAGGGGAAAGATGAATGTGAGTGACAGAGGCTCTGGAAAGAAGACAGTTTTGTCCAGATCTCCATACATGCTGGGCTGTCTTAGGGATAGATACTGGTTTTGTCCCTTTCCTGTATCTGAAGAGGGCCACCCCTATAGTTAGATTAGAATAAAATGTGTATAGGTTGTTTGCTAAAAGAATAATTTCTAAGCATCATTTTACTCAATTCACTAATAATTTTCAGCTTGCTTTCAGAAGGCATTTTTCTCATTCCTATCATGATTACCAGGACAATGGGAAGTTGACCCAGGAAATACAGAACCATCTGATTGCAGTCAAAAGGAGTCAAAAGTATCTACCTTCTACATCACAAAGAAGGTTATCTTTGTGGTCCTTCAGGAATTTCTTGGCCAGCTATATTTTCCATTCCAGCGCTCAAGATCAGAATTTTATATCCCTATTTTCCTATAGCTATCTGTACAAGATCATCAGTGCCATTTTATCAGTGTATTTAAATCTCCACCTAAAATATTTTCTCTGGTAATATTTTTAATAATATTGAAAGCAGCACCCACTTAGTTGTGTGTTCCCACTCTTGCAGATAATGCAGAAGACCTTTACACACAGTTTGCAGCTGTGTACTAGCACTGTAATTCTTCCAGAAGATCCTTCAACATTTGGTACAGACACACACATAGAGAGAGAGTCTGATTCATATTCTCAGTCCTTTAGGATGATGGTTTTTTTGACAAACAGAGAAGTGAATGTTTACAATCATTTCAGGTTCCCAAAGAGACATGTAAATGAAGCCTGTTGTACAAGTTCTCATTTCTCATCAGATAGATCCAGAAAAAAACCAACAGAGAAAGGGAGAGATTTGGACACAACATTTTATTGTGTTGGAATTCCTTACAAGAGGAATGGTGATACCACAGTCTTCTTCAAATTGTCTTCTGAAGCATGTGAAATGGCAATGAGCAGCGACTGATATTACACTTGCATTATTTACAACCCTTTAAAAGGCAGATTTAAATTATTCTTTTAGTTACTATGGTAATCTAGGAGACCTTTGCAGCCTCCAGCTTTCTGAGTAAGGAATGAACTGTTGCTTCAAAACACTTTCAATATTGCTACAGAAGATTATTTATGGTGCTTTTTTTTTTTTAATCTTTCCCTTTTATATTTATTTGGTTGGTAACACATTAGATTTCTGTCATCTGAAGTGGTGAGTTCAGCATAATAATTCTGCCACCAGACCTGTAGACAATGTGGGTTAAAGACTTTTATCTTCTTGTATTAGGATGTAAAGCTAGAATTGCCTCATGTCAGATCATAAAAGTACTCCTGATTAATAAAATATGAGGCAAAAATTTGGAATTTATTTTATTGTGATGTTACATAGACTTTTTCTCCCCCTTTTCCTGTTTTTCAAAGTCTTCATTGGAGGATTTGCATGGAAAGTAAGATATAAGTTACTCTTACAGATATGCTTTCTATGTTGGAATTTATGAAAAGTGTTTGCAATTACTACCATTGAACTTCACTGGATAGTACTAAAAATTGGTAAACTGCTTTAAAATATTACTCAATTATTCAATTTTCATGCAACCTGTGTGAAAATAAACAATTTATTTGTTTTAAGAAAGGAGTGGCATCGCTGTGAAAGGTGAGAGATCGGGAGAGCTGTGAGACCTTAAGTCAGAGAGAAGGTGTGATGCCAAGTATTTCGGTGCTGCAGGTTTGTGTGTGTCCTCACCCACACCTCAAATGAAAGCATCAGCTAAGGATAAGAAGGCATTTCCTGTCTCCATGCTCCTCTACCTGCTTACTGTCAAGATACCTGAGTTCCTTGTTAGGTATGGTAAAAGTGGGTTGGAGTTTTGTGATACACACATCAGTCTTCAAGGAAATCAGCCTGACATCACCTGGATCAGGGGATGGTCATCCCAGTGATAACAGATTTCAGACCTTACTGACCTGGATGTGATTTTAATCACAGATAAAAGGATTAGCTTGAAACTTGTTTTCTAGTTTATTCTTTCTTGTTTCGGTGTCAGTGGATATAATTTGCATTCCTTTCATACTAGGCATAAAACTCAGTGTTGATTAGAAATTATGGTTTAAATTAAAACATATACTTTTAAATCTTCTGCTGTTGCATTTTTCCCAAGTTTGTAAAGGTAGAGGCTGCTAAGCATTCAAGAAGCATGAGTAGGTTTCGCATTCAAATCACTCTCTTTGTCCAAACTCCTCTATATACCATTCGGAAAAATTCACAAAAATATAACATAACTTTTAAGTTTGGGTGAGCAATCATGTTGCAGTGGTAGTCACAATTTCAGGATAGCTGGAGTTGCTTCCCTGGAATTTAAATCCATTACTTATGCAGCATCACAATGTAAGTAAAATTCATATTGATGCAACTCACGTTACTTCCCAGAGAAAGCTATTGAAATAAAAATTTGGATTTTTCCACCTCATTATGGCCCATTCTTCAACTTCAAACTGCTCAAACATGCTCTTTCAAGAGGAAGCATGTGGAATGACACCGGATTTTGAGTTGGACATAAATTGTACACATCTTGTTGATCTGAAGGAAATGTTGAACAAGTGAGCAAATATAATTAGAAAATTAATTAGGCTGTGTCTACTCTGAGATTTTGGCTTGAACCCTTAAAGCAGTTTTGAATCAAATTCCCTAGTCAGTCACACTTGCTGCACGTTGTTCCGTAAAAGGAATGGGGCTTGTATATACAAACTGTATTTCCTTCAGAGAAGCTAAATCTCAAGCCCCACACCAGGTGCTCCCCAAATGTGCTCCATCCCCATGGGGGGCCCCAAACCACAGCGCCCAAGCCTAACATCAGACACTTTCTAACCACATGTGTGCCAGAGACCTTTGGTCCAGAGCACCCCATTAGACTTGCTCAGAGCCAAAACTTCAGACCACGCTTACTGAAGATGTAGGAGGCTCAGCACCTCAGCACAGCAGATCTATTGATCTGCTCCTAATGCATCCTGGTGCTGGCTGACATGCACATGGTCTCCCTTCTCTCTGCATGTGTAGGCCTGGTGCAGCCAGAGGAGGGGATGTCTCTGCGTGCCTTTGCAAAAACCATTGTGCAACCCGTGTGCTGAGACTGTTGCTGTGATTGACTGAACCACAGCTATTAAACCTTGCCCTGGGACGTGCTGATCATTGCTCTAGCACTGCTACAGGGCTCCTGTGTGCTCAGCGTGCAGGCCAGCTCATGCCTGCCCACCAAAGCCTGCGTGCCCATCCTCAGGGCACAGTTCCACATGTGCTGGATGTGATTCTGCACGGAGCTTCCTTAAGAGCAGGAAGATCACCCAAAGATGCCGCTCCCAGGCTCGGGGCCTGTTCCTTTTCCCCTCGGAGGAATGTTCTAATGATGGCATGTGAAATTATACAATGCTATCAGATTTCAGCCAAATCAGACCATAGGTCACGTACAACACAGAGATGTCTGGAAAACAGATGCTCCTTGTAGCTTTGGTTATCTAAATATATGTGGTTGATTGCCTTTTTTATGTTAATGGATAGAAGTCATGGGAAACCTTCCCATAAGAGGTCAAAATAGAGGTCCGAAGATGTTTTGCAAACACACTTAAAAATGCAACAGCTCTGAAACTACAGTGAATACTCGACACAAAGATTAGTCTCCATCAATATGCATAATGTTCTCCTTATTGTTGTTGATGAGATATTCAGAATAAAATTCTGAGGCTTATTTTTAAGCCTATTTGTGGATTACTTCCAGCAAGTCAGTTTTACAAAACAATCCTAACAAAAAGCACACGGTGTAGCTCTTTATAGCAATATATTTCTTATTCCTCTTTTTTTATAGCTACTTTATAGTCCGCCCATCTTATCACATAAAAGGAAAAACACTTTCATTACTGAGAACTGACTTTCATATGAAATAGCATAACTCAATACTTTTCTGCTAGGTAGAAAAATTAATCCTCCCTTATTAAAAAGAAAAACTGTTTTCATTTTACTTTTTTCTCTTTATCAGCTGAAGAAAAGATGAACAGAATTCAAACATATGTTCAGTATTTCAGCTAAAAATCTTCAAGTGTATTTGAAAAAATCAAACTTCAAACAGGCCAGAAGATAGTTTCTCTCTTGCGACACAAGTTTGAAGGACACTTTCCAGACACTTACACACCCACTTCCTCAGCCAGAAAATCTTTTAGTGACTAGAAATTACAGTTCAAGCATACATTTAAGTGCTAAGTACTAATGGCCAACATTAAATGCTCAGCCATCTCTACAGCCACAATGCAAAAGAACTTTGCTTTCCCTTTTTCTCTCTTCCAGTTAGTTCAGCTGCTTGCCTGCACTCATCTTTCCCTTTCTTATCAGACATAGAGACATTGTAAGACTAATATCTATAACAGCTTGTTCAAAAAATAGCTTTTTTCCTGCAGGGTACAGAGGACTGATGGCCAAGCAGTAAAATTTGCTACTGTGAGATCTATTCCTACAAACTAAATGAGAGAGAAGGGAAGAAATTATTAATCTCCTTTAAAAGATAAGTTCTGAACAAAACCTTGAAATACTTTCTAGCATTTCAGAGAGTTCCATTTTCATAAAATTGATCTTACTGCTTAAAACATCAAGCAAATAAAAGGAAAGAAAAATCTCAAGTTAGTAACTCCTGACTTTCCCAGCCCAAGACAAGTCACCTTCAGTGTGCTAGAGACCTTGCTGTTTTTCAAAATGTCTTAAATCAGCCAAAATAGTCTCATTGGAGTCAAGCAAAAATTTACACCACCTAGTCTTAATGTGACCTCAGCTGGAGTCCAGTGGGCAGCTCTGCCTGTCCATGCTTAAGAGAGAAGGGCTGAAATTCCAGCAGTTGCAAATGATATTCAGATAATCCAAGGAAAGGAGAGCTTGTTTTACAAGAGTAAACTAAAAGGCCTTGGATTGCTTAGTCTAGCAAAAGGGTGACTGTCGGGGAATGTGATTCATATCATGTGCTTGGACTTGTTCCAAGCTGTGCGGATTCTGAGCAGCAGGCCAGAACACACGTGCTCGTTGTTTAACGGGAAAGCTGAACTGATCAAAGTCACGCTGGAGTCTCTCCAACAGTGGCCTGCTGATGTGCTTGCCTACCTGGCAAAGCTTTTATTTCCTTAAAACTCACAAAAACATCACCTTTCAATCCCTTTGACAAATTCAGCTGAACTGGAGCCACGGCCTCAAAAGATACTGAGTTTAGAGAGGACAGAAACAGACCGACTGACAGACACGGAAACACTAGTTTCTTAGGAAAGCAGCTATGGACACCTCATTAAAAATGTATAGTGACAGTAAACATATCTAAAACAAGGAAACTATGGGGAGACAGAGAGGTGAGGGAAAAACAAGAGATATTTACATATATTGAATAAGCCAGGAGAGAAAACTGCTCATTTATTGTCTTTGATCAGCAGGAGCAGTGTGTTACCTTTTGAGCTTCTCTGTTAAACAAATGTAGACTGCAAGTAGGAAGCTCTACATAAAAGATACAATAAACAGCATACTGCATTATTATTTCAGATTACAGCAATCGCAGTTTAGGGAATTGCACTGCTGGGAAAAAAAATCAGCAGTGTGGTTAGTGAATCTGCAACAAGTTTGCCTACAATAAGTGCTACATTTTAGCATTTAAACACTCATTTTATGAAGGCTGGTTCGCCAAAGTACCTATAAAGAGAAAAAGATGGGTGTCTCTGAAGACCTCTATCCCTTAACTTCTTAAAGAACATTACTTTGGGAATGGTTATTCAACAGGCATCCAAAATTGACCTACAAGTCAGTTATCCAAGATATGTTCATTGAACGTGATAATTACTGTGAAGTTTCTTCTCAAGTCCTCTACTTTTTTAAATCAATACCTTACCAGCTGTAAGAAAGCATTCAGTAAGAAACTGTGAAAGTAAGCACTGTAAGAAAGCACTTCCTTACTTTTTACACATGCACTGTTAACAACACAATTTCCTGGTCCCCAGCATTGTAAAGTGTAGAACCCTCCCACATACATTCAACATTTTAACATCCCACTGAAACTTTTCTATCTAGTTAAGGAGATGACTTGAAAGGCTGAATGATCAAATAGATTTAAATAGCTGCTGCCATTCATGAGTTTACATAAGACAATGTTGAGGCTTTCTCCCTTACATGTCAGGAGGGAATTAAACTATTTTTGCAGTCAGATTTATTTACAGGAAGCAAGAAAAAGGTTTGACTCTATAGAGTGCCAGAGTTGAAGGATTTGTAGTCAAGAATTAAAATTTATTTGAAATACTGAAACAATATTGTGTTGTGCTTATGGATTTTAATCAGCAAGAGGCATTGGTGACACTTTCTGTGAGTGTCCAACTTTTACTTAGCACTAAGTATTGATTGCAACCAATGTCAGTAACATACAGAAAGATTTTCTCAGGGGGATGATGGCAATGAGAAATAGTAAAAAAAGACTTAGTGAGAGGTGGAGGGGGTCCTGTACCACCTGCAAGAGGAGGACTGCCAGGTGGCTTCTACACAATTTCTGTGGAGCATGGCTTCTGAGACATATACACGCAGCAGAGAACTGGGGAAAAAAAAGAGTGCAGGGGATCCCATGTCACTCATGGTCAAGTACAAGGAGATTGTTTAGTCACATCAATCAGCAGGGTGATGTATGCAGCACTCCAGGTGGCCTGGAGACACCTTCCTCCAAATTGCTGAAGATGGCAGCTTCTCTGCCTTCCTATTGCCAAAGGCAGCGCATGCCAAAGAAACTGAAATCCAGATGCTGGAACTGTCTATGGTCCTTGTCTTCTGGATTTCTACCAGTGAGCACAAGCATAACAGTGAACATATCATGATCCTCTGAAAAACATGTCCTTGTGAAGAAACCATATGGAGATGCAGAATTGCAGTTTGACAGTTTTTACAAAGGTGGGGACTTCTTTTCAAAAAAAGCCTAACTCCTTAGCAAGAAACAAAACAAAACAAAAAAAGCAAAGAAAAAATAAAAAAGTTAAGACCCCAACAGCATATTCTAGGCTGTTTTGCAGTCTAGTTTTCCACAGAAAGCCTGTCTAATCTAGCAATTTCCTCACAATAACTCCAGGCCAGTAGCTGAAAATGATCAGGAAGACCAGCACACTGCCATAAAGCCTCACTGAACTGGACCACTGCTCAAGATCAGGTCTACCTAGCACCATAATTACAGAAAAGTTTTTTGGGTGAACACAATGTATTTCAAAGAGAATGATCTATTTAATACTTGCAGTATTGTAGCACTTATGTGAGACTTTAGAGACTGCGCAGCAAAGCACAGTCTGGGCAGATGGACTGAATGATTCAATATAATGAAATCCTTTCATTTCCAACATCTGTAACAATGTCTCCATTTGGCATTTGTGACAATGATCTTTACTTGCTGTATTTTGGATTAGTTCTCCAACTGATATCCTTTCCAAGTATTAGCAGACAGAATAATAATAGCTCATCGTTGTGGATGGCAGCAGGCGTAAACAGCAGGAGACACTAATTATCACCCTTTTGGTTTACAGCAGCAGAGACCACCATTAAAAGAAAAAATCCCAAGTTAAAGATATCTCTTCACTATCAAAGCTTCTTTTCCTACCAAAAGGTGCCTTAAATAAAAGAAAAAAGTTGAGATCATGCCAAATTTGATTTTTTTTGTTTATTTTTAATGAAATATAGAGGCAGTGTGGAAAAATATTTTTTGATCCTCCAATTGGCAGATTACATTTGAAACTATGATTTGTAGTATGTGGAGAACAAAAGGAATGTTAGTCTGAGATGTACTAGTAGAAAGCAAGTACAGGAAGAAGGAAAGGACTTACTAAGATGAAGTGTCTGCCTATATGTTGGTAGTGACAAGACCATAGTAAACTTAGATAAAAGGACAGATGCCACAGAGCCTAAAATTCTCCTTACAGCTCTGTCAAAATCTAATTTTTTTATGTAGCCATATTATCTTTTGCTTGGTGTGACAGTAGACTAATACCAACACTTTGTTGCCTCAATTATAGTTCCTTCTTTTCATTATTACATTTATAAATCTGCATTTTATGCTACAAGTATTTGGGGCATTATTGCAGGGAAGACTTTCAAAAGTGTAGTAATTTGTGGTATCAAATAAATTCATAGCAATTGAAGAAGTGTTACATTCATCATAAGCATTAGGTTCTCCATCTGTGTCGTGCCTCCCAACTTTATTACTCTTTCTGTGACTAGACAATTTTTGCCAAGGTTTTAGAAAAGGAAATAAAAAGATCATGTTAGCCCTGAAGTCTCCGTTAGAAAGACATGGTTTCTTCTCTCAAAAGGAGATGTGATTTAAGTTCAGGCTTTAAGAATATACTAGAAACATTTTAAAATGGTTGGGATAGGATTAAACTTAAATCATGTAATGCTGCTTTACTCTGGAGATCTTTCAATGCCAAATCTGCATCTTGAGGTAATCCTGCAATAATTCTGTTTTATCAGTTTCATCTATTTTAGATTTTCTATTTGTAATCCTGAAATTGACCAGAGGTGTTGGATATAAAGGCTGCATAGCAGCCATTTGGGAAATTGTATGCATTAAAACCAAAATCTTTTATCCCAAAGAAGATTTGACGCTGATCCAACTGACCCGTCATAGCATAAACACATTGCTGCTATACCACATCAGCTTCTGCAAAACTGACCTGTGTGATTTATTGGCTTGTGTGTTTGTAATCTCATCCTCCAAGTTTTCAAGGCTAATGATTCTTCATCTGCCTCTTGTTGGAAGTTCCTAATAGCCTCAGCTATGTATCTGATGTTTGATATAAACCGAACCAATCCAATTTGATTTTTAGTGAAGCACCCCAGCTCTGCTTTTCAGCAGTATCTCATACCAACATTTGGATGAAAGCTCTTGAAATCTCCCTTCTGTTGAGATTCCAGGAAGGAGAATTCTGGGGCACAGGGAGGCACACACAGAGCAAAGCCCCCTGTGGCAGGGGCTTCAGCTGAGGTGTTCAGCCTGGTTATCCTCAGGCTGTTTGTTGATCACAGATACTTCTGCACAAAGCTTGTTCTAACACAATTTGCCGTTCTTGAAAAAGGCTGTAAGTCACAGATTTCTTGGCAGTTTAGGAAAGCGCTGCCACTGAAAGAAGGGGTCCCCCATCTCCTCCACTCTCCATAGCTCATTCCCACCTCACACTGCTGCCACCCTTTTGTGGACACAGCTGCTCCCACAGCTCCGTGCTGGGTGGGACGGGACATGGGCTCCGGGCCCGTGCCAGCCTTCGGCTGGGCCCGTTACCCAGCCTGGCGCATGGCGTAACCGCGCAAACACGTACGGCTCTATAAAGCAGCGAGCGAGCAGCTGGGGACTAGTGAAAGCTTATTTTGGCTTGAAGAGTTCCTCAAATTACAGACTTGGCTATGAGCCACATGCTGTGATGGCTATGAAGGCCAGTCAAATCCTGAAAAGACCCCCAGGAACATCAGATGGACTTACCCTAGTGAGGTAAACAAATAATATAGTGTCATATTAAGCTCAATGTCACTAGATAACACACGTGTGAAGGGAAACTTGGAATTATTTGGAATTCTTATTCAGGAAGGACACCTGTTTACCAGTAGGGATAGCTCAAGTGAAAGCCTTTCTCCAGTATGCAACTATATTCAGAATCAAAACCTGTCCTTACATTGCCTGTGCATTGAGAAAAAACATACACAAAAAATTACTATGTACCCATTATATAAAAAGAAAACAAGTATTTTACCCATTATATAAAAAGAAAACAGCAGTACTTTCACCATCTGCCAAGAGAATACAGTGCAAAACAGAGGTTGTGGGTATGAGAAGAAGGCAATAGGACTGATTAGGAGTGCAGAAAACCCATGCATGAATAGATTGAAATGATTGGAAGAGTTTATTTCACCAGGCAGACATTTAAAAGAGAACATGATAATAGTAGTTAGAGTAAGGAATGGTACAGGCAAGATAGATAAAAACCTTTGTTGAGACGGCTCTGTTCCCTGGCTCAACACAAGACTATAGAGACATTCAGTGAAATTGTAAGGTAGCAAATTAAAAGCTGATAAAAACTAATACCTTTTAGCACAATATGTAATTAGAAGATGTGGTCCTGATGCAGGCTTTGGGGTGCATGAGGTAATTTGAGGTTTCTTACCCTGCAGTGAAAGAATAAGCTACTTAGCCTACAGAGTAAGGTAAAAAATCCGTGAAGTTACACAGTTGCTACAGAGCAACATCGACTGCCACCAGCTGCCCTCAGACACAAGCTTGCTGTCTGTCCCATCTACCTCTTGTCTACTTGAGGGGCTTGCGTTTTGACGAAGAACAAGGCTTGCATCTTCTGGATTCTGTGGGAGATGTCTACTCAAAGTCAAGTACATTCACGTTATGGGATTCAATGCATGCAGGCATGGAATCACGTAGAAGGGGATTTCCTAAGAAAGAATTGTCTACAAAGGGACTTTTGCTGCACACAGAGGTGCATCATCGCAGAACATGTCTGTTCTGCTTCAGGACAGGTAAAGTGTCATGTCTAAAGATTTAGGCCAAGTTAATCTACCCAGCTCTGGATATGGAGCTGAAGTGACAGCTCCCATTTTCCCACCATTGGGCAAGCAGTGAAAACCAACACACGAAGTAATCAAAACAAATCACCTTGGAAAACAAGATCTAAGTCTGTATTTGTCATAATTAAATAAAAAAATCAGTGCCTAAAACACTTCATGGCATGGACACACACACACGCACACACACACACTTCAGAGCAGACTGCTGACAAGTGACATTATCCTGTAGACAAATGACTCGCCGCACACAGCAATGCTGGATGCAGCTGCACTTCACCAATGGGTTTGGGATAGGGACTTCACAGACTCATCACAGCGTGTGTCCATCCATGAGCTGGGCTTTTCAGATCTCACGGGACACTCCCCTGGGGGTGGTCAGTGGCACGGCAGGACAGGGTGGTCTGTGCACTCTTTGTTCAACACTCCTGCCTGTGGCACCTTTTCCCTTTGAGGGAAAGGAAAACAGCAATCTCTATAATTTTAGTCATTAATTTATTACTCTATTTTGGGAGGTGGAAGTGAGACCCAGAGAAGTAGTAGGAGAAGCAGTAACTCTGTATTGGTTTCTCCCACTTTAAAGTTCTGTTCCATCAGCACAGCTCACTTGCTCTCTAAAACCCTTTTCCTCTTTGATGAGCTGGCTCTAACAGGCCAGACATTCTGCTCCCCCTCAGTCCCCTCCATTCATATGTCCTGCAGCCACGGAGGTTACTCTTCCCCCTGGCTCATACAAAAACGAATGATCACAGAAGCAATTAGGTTGGAAAAGGTCTCTGAGACTCATCAAGTCCAACCTATGACTGAACACCACCTTGTCAACCAGACCACGGCACAGAGTGCCATGTCCAGTCTTTCCTTAAATACCTCTGTGATCAGTGACTCTACAACCTCCACAGACAGCCTGTTCCAATGTCAACAATTGGAATCATGCATTCTGTGAAGAAATTCCTCTTAATGTCCAACAGGAATTTTGCCTGGCACAGCTTGAGGACATTTCCTCTTGTCCTGTCACTAATTGTCTGGGACAAGAGGCCAGCCCCAACCTGGTTACAACCTCCTTTCAGACAGTAGTAGGGAGCAAGAAGATCACCCTTGATCCTCCTCTTCTGGAGGCTAAACAACCCCAGCTGCTGCAGCCACTCCTCATAAGATTTGTGCAACCTGACTTACAACAGCAGCTCCATTGCTTCATTTTGGAATTACCTGCTGCTGTCTCTTTATGCAGCATAGCCTTTCATACATGGCAATCTCCTCTCTTCTTTAGACCAGTTTTTCATCTTAAATAATGTTTGGGGTCTTTTTCTGTTACATTTCTGTGATGATATGGCTTAGGGAGGCATAGAGTTTACACAGTCCAGTTATGGTCAAAGTTTTGCCTTCCTGTGATATAATTTTGAATAGATATTTTCTGACTTTTACCTTCCATCCTCCATGTTTGTGAGGAACAGAGCAGCCCTGTGGTAATTTTTATATACATGACATACAAGGTGGACACATGCTCTTGTAAGTACTTAAGCATTTTTAACAGGGCTTCAGTAGGGCTGAAAACACTTGAGGATCTGGATTTACTTTGATTTGGTAGCAGTTTGTTGACATTCTGTGAGAGCAGAAGACAAGACAATCATCTTTAGCAAAGTTCTTGCAACTTGATACAGAGCACAGCAACTGTCTATAGAAGATTGGGACCTACTTGGTGGAGAGCTCACCAAATAATTTTTTACTTTCAGGGTAAAAAATTCTATTAAATGAGCCAGAAAACAATCTAAATTGGTGAAGATTATCAATTTTTTGATGGAGATCTGTGGAGCTGTTTGCACAGAGCAGGCACCTGCCTGAAAGTCTGCAGATGACTGAGGAAGAGTAGGTTCTTGGGATTTTATGATGACAAAGCTTTGCCAAGCTAGCTACCAATGTTGTTATTATAGCATTTGGTGAATGGCAAATCCTTCTAAATTATTTTATCCCTTTAGTGTTGAAACTTAGGATGATGTTTTGATAAAACAATCTTGTGTTCACAGACTAGTAAGGGGAAGACACACCCAGACTGCCAGTATGTTTGGTACACAAGTTGATAGAAGAACTGTAGAATTGGCACCCTGAAGTTGTCAGACCTCACACTTGTGAGAGAAGATACAGCTCACTTGGTACTAATGGTGTCTGTGCCAAGGACTGTTAAAGTGTCTTGAGTTCATGGAAATGTTGGCAGCAGCACTGAACAGTATCTTTATATTTACAGCAGCACTAAATCCAAATGACCTATTCGGAAATGTAGAGGTCATCAGATTCATTTTGTAACAGCTTTTGTTAAGTGATATTAGCTATAAAAAAGTGCTCAAAATTGATGTTATTTTAGGCATGTTTCTCTCTGAGGAAAGCTGAAGACCATTTTGGCTCCTAATCTCAATGTATGTCCTGTCATTTTTTTGAAGGAGAGCTACAATAAGCCAGTGAAGTCAAGCAGAAAATGCTGGACATAAGTGAGAAAGATAAAAAGAAATCCAGTATTTCTCCACATGGNGTGTTTTGTCAGCAGAAGCACAAGGTTCAGAGTTTACCAAGAAAACCAAAGCAGAGACAAACTGCCTAACTTTGCAATGTCAACACAACTTACATTTAGTAATTAAGTGTGAGACTGACCTAATGAGACAGGCAATAACCATATTTCAGGTTCAGTGGTTCTCAATAACCACACTGGAAGAATACAGCCGAGACTGGAGACAAGAAGGTTATTTTTAGAAGCACTAATACTAGTGCAGTGATTAGAAATAAGATCCTTTTCTCAGGTAATAAATGTTTTAACCAAGAAGTGCAATTCCCAGTGTCTTGAGTCACGACTGTGTAACAGAAGTCAGGACCAAAATCTTATATAGGGACATATCTCTGCTAAGCAAAAAGCAAAGATTAACTGCTTTCCTGCTTGAGGGAAGAGAAGAAGGATATTTACTACAAGACTTTCCATATTTTCTACAGTATAATTAGGAACCTGCTGTCTGCTCCTTTGGACAGGGAAAAAATAAAAAAAGAGAAAAAGGTTTTGGTCTCACTGAAGACTTGTTAAAAAAAAAAGCCAATACAATGATCAATATTTTTGATGAGACATTAAAACTGTCTAGATATGTCTGTATCCTTGGTTTATTGAACTTAAGATGAGGTTCAAACTAATCCATTGAAGTTTTGTGAACTGCTGTTTATATGCATTCATCAGTAGAAACATTTATGGCAATTAGAACATCTAAAAATGCGGTATTGCAATGGCACTACATGTAAGAAATAATTTCTGTTGACTACAATGACTGTAAAATATCTCTGCGTTTTTTAGTAGTGCACAGTGGGATACAAAAAAGCATTCCTGCTGGTATGCTAAACTGTTCTATGATCAATAAAACTGTATAAGAACATGAGACTGGATAAATAAAACTGTCCCTATAATTAATGTATTCTCTTCTCCCACAGTGTTGCACTTCTCTACCTCTGAACTTCCATGCTCCCACTGCACCACTGTGGCCATCTCACATTTATATCATCTGCTATTTTGTTCTGCCTTCTCCCTTGCCATTGTTTTGTAGTGTGTCAGGGACACAGGAGGAGGGAAATAGTGCTGTGGCTTTATCAAATGGCTACAACTGGGGGGAAAAACCCAAACCCATTAACCAAAACAAACATCTTAGCTCTTATCAGTGACCCATTGTGAGAGCAATAGAGAGGAAGGAGACCTTGAGCTATTAACAATGTGGTAATTCTCTACATCTACTTGTTCCAGCTGTGCAGCTCATCAAGATCCAAAGCACTTTTGATACAAAATCCTAAATCTGACAAGAACTCATACTGTGCAAAATTACCTTTGCCAACCAAAATATTCACGTGTCCTTCCTTCCCTCTTGCTTTTCTACTGACACTCCTTTGCCAGTCAGGTTTTATCACCTGTGGGCGAGTGAGTGACTGCATGAGTGTGCCCCGATACTCAGCACATCCACTCCTGATAGAGAATGCCCTTTCATGACATTTTACTTTTGGATTTTTGAACAACAGAATCCATTGAAAGTTCACAGATTATCAGAGCAGCGTCATCTTCAAAACAGCTGATTTCCTGTGCCCATTTAACCATGTGAAATGGCCATATTTTAACAGAGATCATTGGTGCTCATGGATGGAATAGCCCTGCTCAGCAGTAATCTCAATACTTTTAGTAAATCTTACTGCATATAAATTACCCTAATTCTCAGTGTAAGTTGTGCTGTGATACTAATTTTCATTGTTTTGGCCTGTTGTGGAGCAATGATCACTAATAACTGGTTATAGCATGCAGTAGCCTTGCAGAAAGGAATATGTGGAGGGAAATCCTCAGATGTCCTTACGAATAAAGTTTGTTTTGGTTTTATGTTCTCAAAAAACCCAGAGTTTATTTTCAGCCCCTGCCATGCAGAGATAATGCCTCTCTCCAGAAGGGAAAGACTGGCTGCTTGTTGGGGCTGGGATGGTGGAGGAGAGGTGGGTCCCTGAGCTGGGTGGGTGGCAGGGCAGGGCCTTGTTAGCCAGGGCTGTCCCACAATCCCAGCCAGGAACAGGGCAGCCAGGGACACCAGGGACAGCCCCAGCCCTGAGCATCAGGCACCTTCCTGGGGATGGGTTAAGGCTGGGATGGGACTTCAGCCCTGTGCCCCAAACAACATCTGGCAGGGTAGAAATCTTAGCAATAGGATATTGAACCAAAGTTAAAGTACAGCAGCAGCAGGTTTTCCAAACTTCACAATTGTGAATTCTTATGATTTCAGAAACATCCTATAATAAAGACATTTAACTCCATTCAATACAGTTACTTTGAAAACCCTCTTACATATATCTAGATAAATAATCCTGCATATGACATGAAAGTGTTTACCAACCTCTGAACCAAAAGCTAGTAAAGAGCTGCAAATACACTTCATTTGCTACTGAAACTAGTTTGCCAATTGCTAGGAGGAGGTCTTCAAAGGTTAAAGATATATATTTAAAGGAATTTAAACAGATTTATGATTGCTGGGACTGTTCTGGAAGTCATGGACATGGTGAAAACTAACATGTTGCCCACTTAGTTTTACAGAGTGAAAGACACCTGATATCAGTTCTTCATTTCTATGCATTAATTTTTATAATTATGGCATCACAGAAAGAGATTTTGTGGGGAGTAGAGGTGGAGAGAGATGCTATTTTGAAAAGATTTGTATCTGGCCAGCTGGGAGCAAGGGTAGGGGAATAGGGAAGTTTCTGTAAGAGAGATTTCAGACAGTTAGGACTCACTGAACGAATTACAAAAAAATGTAAGTTTACAAGACAGAAAATATAAAGTATTGTATGTTAGACAGTATATTACGTAGTTCCTTTAGCCAATGGAATAAAAAAAAATAAAGCAAACAATATCTTTGGGTTGTTCTTCTGAACCACTGTGCTGCTGAGCACAAATGGTGATTCACTTTTCCTACAGGAGTGACAGTCAGTGGTGATGTATGTAATTGTGCATACAGTGTATACTCAAGTGCGTAAACAATCCCTGTCTCCCCTCCACATGCACATTCTCTCCATGTTTTTCTATTCTACTGAGTGTACACTGTGGCAGTTGTTGCCCAAGTTCTAAAGAGAAAAAGATTTGAACTAAACCATGCCAGACCAGATATTGATTTGCTTCAGTGTGGAGCAAAAATATGTTTCTTCATCACTTACTATAGGGAATGGGTGAAGGAAACCTCATTCTTCCCCCTGTTTGAAGATGCACTTTGGTTTGCTGAAAGAGAGCAGAAATTTGTCCTAGATCTCCTGAAAATTATTAAGTTCAACACCTAAATAATTTCCTCCATGTACCAAACTCAAAGCAGTTTAGTGTCTGGTTGAAGGCATCTAGATGAAGCACCTCCACTGAAAGCTTAGTTCCCAGTGGTCCCTGTAGGGAAAGTGGAGGGAGACAGCCCTCTAGGGGTGTCTGTTTTGCCCTATTGGGATATGAATTCCTTTCTGGAGATACCATTATGGGACACATCAAGAATCTGCATTGTCATTCTAGTATTTCAATAAAGTAGCTAAAATGAGACGGCATGAACTTCTCCCAAACAGAAATTCCCTCCCTGAGCTTTCTGTTATGCAAGACTTTGAACTATTGCTCCCAGATACCTTTAGTCACTGCCCAGGTTCCTTTTAGAACTTAGTGCAGGTGGAGGATGTACACACACCTTCCCTAACATCCCATCATCACCTGCACCTCAAGGACTCTTGAAGCGAGCACGAGGAAGAAGCTTTCATGCCCAGGTCAGGGTGATGTGTGAACAAAGCAACCAAGGCTCTTTGCAAGGTTTTCCAGGGCAAGGGGAGGGGAACAGTGATATTAAAAGGTATATTGTTCTGGAATGCTTTTGTGTATTCCATACTCTGTGAGCAGACTCTCAAAGGCTCTCCGTTGATACTGAAGTACCTGAACTTCTGCCTAAACCTAACTTTGAGTTAGAAGCTCGATTTCCTCTGTACATCATGGCCTAACAACACTACGTTCAGGGACATGAAAAGCTTATTATCTATTTATGAAAGGCCATGTTTACAGGCTTGTAAATAATGCAGATAAATTTTATTTAATAACTACAATAAATTTTAGTACTGCTTCCTGTCTTAACAGTAAGTGGCTGATGTTTGGTATTGCTTGTGCAAATGGTGGTTCCCACAGATCAAGACAGATCCTAAAAGGCCAAATTAAGTTAATTTGAGGTTCATCTTGCCCTAAGGGAGCTGTACAAGATGACAATACTGTGACTTAGAACCGCAGAGAGACTGAAAAGGAAAAGAAATAATGCTATTTGTAAATCATATCTCAAAACCGTGTAAGTTGTCCCCTTCTGTATCAACCTGACTTGAAAGTCTGAATAATTTTTACTGAGAGTTAGGCTGCATGGTGCATAAATATAACCTGTAGTCTTAAAGCTTTGATAAAGTAATAAAAGCCCTAAAGAATCATACGAGCAGGAAACATTGCCACAGAGCTGCTTGGTCTGGGAAGGAAACAGTGATTTGGGGTATTGCCATGGCCTGGCTGTACATGAGTGCTTGCTTCAATTCCGAGTGCTGCAGAAGAGTGCTGGGCACTGGTGCAGCTCTGAGCCAAGTTCATGGAAAACATTCCACCATCTTCAGTGAAAACTGGACTGAAGCCTTGATTCTGTGATAAGAGGATGGTCTTTCTCACCCATGGTAAAAAGGCAGGCTGAGTTGTAGTCAACTTGATTGTATTTTTCCCTTTTGTGGTTTTTCACTTTGTAGATGCCCTTGCAAAGTTTTATCTATTCTAGGAGTCCCATGAGACAAGAACATTCATGCTGATTTCGTGGAATGGACTGAGAAGTTTCAAGAGGGTTTCTGAGAAGCACTTTATGCCTCTGGCTAAAATCTGAAGTACAAATCTACAAGAGAATAGGGAATTAGGCTAAGAAAAGCATACAAAAAGAAAAGGAAACAAAAGAATTATACAAGAGTTGAAAACATGGCAACAGCAACAAAAACCCATTTATCTCTGAAGCCATGAACTATTACATTTTATTCTCTGTAGAGGGAAGAAAAAAAATAGAATTCTACTTAGGTAACTAAAATTGAAAGGCATAGAAGTAAGGGATACAGATACTGATGGATTTAAATATTCACTTTTCAAGACAGGGATTAGAAAGTTCATCCTTTCTGAGAGCATGTAATGCTCTCAGAAAACTTCTTACCTAAAGTCACCATCATTTTAAGAGGAACCTCATTACATGTTTATTACTTGAGAAAAAAACAAACGTATAGACTAAGTTTAAACAAAACTAGAAAAAAATAGCAAAGGATAGACCCTGATTTTTATCTAACCACTCTTTTCTGAAGGTCTCCATCACAGCAACATCTGAGCATTCATGCATGGCAGCCAGACCTTCAAAATATCTTCTAGCATAGAAGATGCTGGAGTTTCTCTTATTTACTTTTGGAGGATATTATTATTTCCTATCACAAATTATTTTGGACTGGAATTTAGCATGAGTTCTCTTTTTCACTTTCCACTGTGGACTGTATTAGTATCTGGAGAGCACACTGGAAGGAAAAATAGTAGGATAAAAATGAATGGTGTTTATTTTTCTTTGATTAGATTGAACAGCAAACAGTGTGAATTTGGGTAGACAAAGAACATGTTGTTCCATTTTTGGGTGAGATTAACTGCTACATAACATAAAAGCTTGCACAGTGGTCTAGAAAACTGCTATCAGACTAAAAAGATAATAAAATGTTTTGGACAGAAATACAAACAATGGTGAATAATGAATATCTAGCTATCTATAATTCTGACAAAGGTTTTTCTTTGAGGCTATGTTAGAATTACATGCACATACACATGCTCAAAATACTGCAGTACTCAGCATGATTTATGTACTTGATAAAATGCCTCATAGTAGCCCAAAAATAGAATTGCACCAGGTGCACAACAAACAGACATGCTACTTCTAAAAAACTCAAGTAAGCCAACTGGAGTGGGAGCCAATGAGAGCAGATGATCGACATATTTATTTTGAAAGCAGCCAGAATGCCTCAACCTTCTTCAGTCACAACTATCTAAACTAAGTCATGACAGTCCCAGATTCAGCTAATCCCTGTTATGACTCTGTTATCAGGTGAGAGTAAGAGTAATTCTTTTACTCAGGCCAACTTTCTTATTTCTCATGACTCTTATGATTGTTTGCTTTTACTGTCCATGGTCAGATAAACCTGAGGCTTTTTGAAGTCATCACCTAAGTTCATATAATTCGATGTCCAAATAAAAACATGGATAAACAGACAAATACAGCTCCAATAGCCCCAAGCTCCAGGAATACAGGGAAATAAGACAGTGACATGAAGAATTGAGTTGATACAAAGTCCAAGGTAAGGGGACGTAATTGCTCTAGTAGGGC
Source organism: Leptocoma aspasia (assembly GCA_013399835.1). Lineage (NCBI taxonomy): Eukaryota > Metazoa > Chordata > Aves > Passeriformes > Nectariniidae > Leptocoma > Leptocoma aspasia. Next base: position 2,755,246 of record VXAX01007965.1, read on the forward strand.
TGAAAGACAGGAATTACTTGTCATCCCAATGTAAAATTGTCTTTGAATGAGGTACACTATACTGTGAATTAAAACTGGACATTCCTTCTCACTAACTTTTCTTAAGCAAGGGGAAATATCTTTGAATATTTGTATTAAAATTTTAGATTTAAATTTAAATGTTTGAGAAGTAGAAAGGTAGAGTAATTTTAACTTACCAGGGAGATATGAATATTTTTTAAAGAAACAACCTGAGTAGTAAAATTTGAAAAAAAAAATAATAGAATTATAGAATCCTAGAATCATAGAACGGTTTGAGTTGGAAGGGGCCTTAAAGACCACCTAGTTTCAACCCCCCTGCCATAGGCAGGACATCTTTCATAAGACCAGGCTACTCAGAGCACCATCCAGCCTGGCCTTGAGCACTGCCAGGGGTGGGGAATCCACAACCTCTCTGGCCAACCTGTTCCAGTGCCTCACTGCCCTTATATAAAGAATTTCTCCCTAATATCTAATCTAAACCTACTCTCTTTCATTTTGAGGCCACCATCCATACAATGTCTAAGTATGGGCAATGGTAGAAATGCAGGGAACAGAATAAGCACAGATCTGGTGATAAACAGCAGTTTTCCAGAATTTAATTCTAGTATCAGACTAACTAAGATTCAGCTAAGTAGAAATTCTGCTGATGTGAAGTTATCGGTACTACAAGTTTGAAGGGAGAAAGTAAATGTCATCTCTGATAGCTGTAAGGACAATGTACTGTTTGGTCAAATTGATATATTGACTTCCAGAATTTATGGATGGTGAAAGCAATTTTTGAAAAATTAGATGTGTGGAGATACTTTGTAGGGAAGACAAATTAGTATAGGATCAGAGAGAAGAGTCAGATAGGAAGAGAAAATATCAGAATAAGAAAAACAAACCTGGACTTGACAGAGGAAAAGCAGAAATCAAAGCTTTTATGTGAGAAGAGAAAAAAGTTGGGGGAGTGTGACAGGTAGGTGAAGTACAGGAATCAGACAGCAGAGGAGGCAGCTTTATGGAAACACCTTAACCATGACACAGTGATTTTACCTTGAGAATAGGTTGGTGGGTGTAGGGAGAGAAGGTTAGGAAACCAGAAGGAAATCAGAAGCACAAAGCAGATACTGGGAGACTGGCGGTGCATAAAGTGAACATTGTAGATTTCAAAAGCAAGATGTTGATGTGGATTTTAGTGGATGTGTTGTGTTTGCTATGAGAAAGGTATCAAAATGGAGACCCATTTAACAATGTAGATCTCTCCTGAAACTGTGGTAGTGTACTTTTGTTGATTAGCATTTTAATGACTCATAATAAAATATAATATGCGGATGTAATCTGTGCACAAATGCTTGAGGAAATGAAAGACTGACTAACAACCATTGCATAATTTCAACATGGAGAAGTTATTGCCCAATTCAGATGTCAAAACCATGCAAATAGAAATGCCTTGGTCCTACTAGGTTAATGTTCAATTTGTTTTATTGCCATTTCAAACATAAAGGAACACAGGCAATAATATTTCTGATTTGGATATTTAACCTTTATTCCAGTAATTTCTCTTCTGGATGAAATGAAGCCTAGAGCTAAAGCAATCTAATTGAGAACAAGGTTCGTCACCTAAGTTCTATGATTATGCAAGCATCTTCACATAATAAATCTGGCAATACTTTCCCTTAAATCAATACTTCCATGACAAAAAGGAGTGTGGTCTGTGGTAGACCTTCAATTCCTAATTTATTGAACATAGCTATTCTCAAGTCCTGAGTTCCCTGAGCATAAAAGAAAGCAAAGCTGAGAACCACCATTTTTTCAGTAAAAACCAGTGAATTTATTGAAACCTAAGCTATACCTAACCACAGCAACAGGGCCCCCAGCTGAAGTTATGTCATGTCAGCTCCTAAGAAGAACAAAAGCATCTTGTTTAAAAAATGAAACTTTTAAAAAAAGGAACTTTAAAAATAATCCTTTTCCCACCCCTCAAAATTTTTGCTTGGCATGCTTCATCAGAGTTGAAATGGATTTTGAAATCAGTTTTCCATACAACTGGCAAAGGTTGTGTCTTAAATGACTTTCTTTGCAGAATGGTATTTAATGTTCCCATGAATAGCATGAAGAGAAGGGAATACAAAGTACCAAATCAGGGAAGAGATTGTTAAGTAAATAGGGAATTTAAGACAAGGAACCATTAAGCACACTCCTATTAGTTCAGGAGTGAGTCCTTTTCAAGGACAAGGAAAAAACAAAATGTACAATGCAGCTCCATGGCAGTAGGTTTAACATTTTAATAGCTGGCACGCTGCCTGTATCTGATGCACTTGTTCAAATAGGCAGATGCTGGATTGGATAAATGGAAGGGCATGTAAGGACAGGGAGTCTAGCTCCGTGCTGCATTTATTATCACAATAACTCACCGACTACAGAACGTGGGAAGAAAGTTCCCTGGATGTTAAGAGAGGCTTTACACTGACAACCTGAGGTGGAGGCTGGTGCTGTGATTAATGGACACTAGAGTCACAGAACAACTGAAATTATTCCAAGTCCAACTCAACCATTGCTTGTAACACTTACTGGTAGAAAAGACTCTTTCCCCCTGCTACCAATTCAAATATAACTCATGTGATTTATATTCTCACACGGATAATTCTATACCACCAAATTCTTTATTAACAGGTATTTTTATTCTGCACACTTCTATTTTTACATAAAAGCCAAATACCTTTTTTTTTTTTTTTTTTTTTTACTGGTTATGATGGATGGCACGGCTCACTAGAGATTCCAGATCACCATATTGCCCTATAGCATCCAGCTGGTAAAGCCTGGTAATCAGTAAACTGATGACAAGACAGCTCACAATTTTAGAGCAGAAAGATGTCAGGTTTTCTACCTTTTTTATTATGTTTGAGCACTGACATTAAATTTTGTCTTACCCATGCCACTAGGGATATGATTTTACTTTTAAAAATGGAAGACTTTCTATTTCTTTGGATGTGATCCTTCACACAATTTTGGGTGGATTCGAAAAGAAAAGCTAATTTTTAACCAGCGTGCATGCTTCTGCTCTTTGGTGCCATCCCACACATTTTATGATGTTCTTGTTACTAAAAAATATCACGAGATAAAAGCGCTACCCTTATCACCTGGTTTCTAGGGAACGGCGCCGTGATTCACAGGGCTGCAGAGCACCTGCCCGCGCTGGGGTGAATTGCAGTCGCCGAGGGGGCGACACCGGCCGCGCAGGTACGCAAACCAGCTTCTTGGGAAGTACATCCTCCGGGATCTGTTGCTGCCGTGACCAACGTCACAGGTGTCCGTGAGTCAGCACTGCGGTCCGTCCTGTTTAACGCAGACGCTGAATCAAAAACTTCCGCAAGAAAACAGCGCAGCGGCCAGCCGCCGCCGTGATGCGCACAGGGATGCTCCCGCCGGCTGGCGACGTGAATTAAAAAGGAAAGACAATGTTGATTGGCCCGTGCAGCCCTGGATTTTGGTGCGGTTGGGGTTTTGTTGGTTTTTTGGTTTTTTTTTTTTTTATTTTTTT